>CM034475.1:15944380-15975310 GCA_019925255.1 Litchi chinensis
TAACATCAAACGCCTTTAGGATAATAAAAAAAACCATCCGAATATTCCCTAACAACACGATATGAATGATTAATTTTATAATAAAAAGATGATAATTTCTAAAAAAAAAGATATCATATTTATATATTATATTTTAATAGAATGAATATGAGATTCAATCTTCCAGCTTTTTGAATTAAGAGAATTACGTAATCCTTTTTATTAAAGGATTACGTATATTATAAATGAAAACTTATGCATCACCAGTCAA
This sequence comes from Litchi chinensis, assembly GCA_019925255.1. NCBI lineage: Eukaryota > Viridiplantae > Streptophyta > Magnoliopsida > Sapindales > Sapindaceae > Litchi > Litchi chinensis. Next base: position 15,944,631 of record CM034475.1, read on the forward strand.
TATAAATACAATAAATAACACATTTTTTTTTTCAAATTATATCACTTATTTTTTTTAAATATATATTAATTTAATATGATATTAATAATTTATATTTATATTATTTTGATATAAATTTAGATAAAATATTTAAAAATTAAGCATTACTTCATAAAATATAAGCACTGGATTTGTAGCAAAACTCATACTTAAACGTTTAAAAATGTTTTTTTCTTACAAAAGTAGTTGACTATCTCAAAGAGTATTTATAAATTAAGATATTTTTATTTTTAATGTTTTTAAAAAATCATTTTTAACATTATTTTTTAAGGAAAAAAACAGTTTTATCATTTATTTAAATCAAACATTGGAAATAAAGATATAAGATCATGTTCACATTGTCCGAAAACATGTATTCGTACTAAAATGGTTATCAAACATGAATGGATTAAAAAAAAAATAAATCCTCGAACATGCGTTTACTTCACAATGGACAAAAGAGTATGTAAATAAATTAATAGTGGATTTGGTGGGTGGCTACAAAATGAGAGGTGACTTTATATTGTATTAATATTAAACTTCAAGCCACTATTTAAACAACAGTCTAGAGGGGTGGATAGGTTGTAGTACGTTTACGGGATTTATAATTTATGTGCAGTGAAAATAAAATAAAAAAAAGGAGATAAGAAGACAGATACAATTTACATAGAAAACCTAAAAGTTATAAGTTATGGGACTAGAATCCTTTCTGACATCTTTCGAACGAAACTCTACTAATGAAAAACGAGTTACAAATAACATTCGCAGCAACTCCATTACTTAGATAGCTAACTCTTACTTAATTACAGCAACCAGATTAGCCAATCTTGTCCTTCACGAATTAAGTTGATAACTCACTTTATCTTCTTAATCCGTTAGAACTCCAAAATCCTCTTCTTGACTACTCACACTCACACACAAGTGACATAAACTCTCCTCACTCCTTGATAAATCAAGAAATCTAAGTATTAAGATGATCAATCAAAGATCCTATATGTACACACACGATTATGTGTGCATAAACAAATAGTGTACTCAATTAAAACACAATATAAGAACCTAGATGCAATAGTGCTCACAATCAAGAAATGTAGATTCGAAGAATAATTGTCTCCCAAAGCTCTCAAATAATAGTAAGATTTTTCAATGAAGTTCTGATACACAATAATGTGAGGGACACAACTATTTATGTAGAAAAAAAAAAAAAAAAAGCGCTTTCGAGTTTAAAACAGTTTAGAAAACTTTCCTATATTTGAATCTCAAATCAATCTCAACTACCGCCGAGGCAATGAAATTAAAGACCGCATGTAAAATGATTTCTTACTTTTTTAATGGTTTATTTTTTAAATTTTTTTTATTTTAAAGATTAAAAAGAAGAGAAAAACGATCTAAGGTGGATTGGATCTTCATAGATGATGACGAGCTTCATCCAAGGAGATCCAATCCACATGAAAATCTAGATAGATTTAGGTTAAATCTTTACCATTATCTAAAAAATTTTCATCACTTTTTATATTCATTTTAATACTTTTCTGAATAAAAATATAAATAAAATAAAGCCAACTATCTCGTCGCTTCTTCATTGCTTTTAATTGCTTTTAGTTTTAAAAATTTGGAAATTTATTTTTTAAAAAATGTAAGGATATTTTAATAAAAATAACATTATATAACTTGCATTTCCCTTACTCAACTACATGTTTTATTATTTTTTTTTTTTTTTTTTTTAAAATCAATCAAATTGCTCACGCTCTCTCTCTCTCTCTCTCACACACACACACACACGTATTTATGGAACAGCCTCGACTTCATCTGTTTTCACGTTTACTCGTGCATCTCCAACGAGAGTTGGTGAAAAAACTTTGCGTTTCACTGCATCGGAAGCTCCTCGTATATTATCCAATCTTGATATGCATCTATGTGATCTTCAGGATCCTACGTACCATCACATCCACACATGTCCTTTTACGGATAGTGTATATTATCCAAGATTTCTGCCCTCACTAGGGCTTCCGAAAGGGTACTTTCCCGAAGGTTAAGCCTTCATGGGACTCCTTACCTCGAATGATAATAGTTCTGCAATTCCTCCACTTGCTCCTTTATTTCTTGCAAGTTTTCTCTAGACTGAAAATCTTGATTTAAGTATAAGGTTCATGCGCTATCTCCTGTCGGTGAGGTTCTCCACCGCTTCGTTGCCTAGACCTCCGCTGTACCTCCTCCGGGACTCCATCCCTTTCCTCCATTTGTCTTGACAATCCGGTTCGACGGAGAGGTGGGGATTGATCACGATCATGTTTGTATTTGATCCCTCAACTAGGGTCTCATCCTCCTCCTCCGGCAGGACATTGACTGTGACTCTTCCGTATCCCTCCGATGTTCATTTCTTGCTTCGGCTGTGGTCTCTATTACCCTAGTAACATTTTGAGCAAGGGTGTTAATTTGAACTTCCAAATTTTGAAAGGGGTTATAATCCTATATTACATGCATAGGCTGACTCAGCATGTACATCTACGGATCAGGCATCAGATATGGAATGTATAAGGGCATAAACTGCGGATAAGAATAGGGCATTTGACTTGAAGATTCTCCCATTTGGGGTGGTATGAAACTGGTGGTCATCTGCTGACACGAAGACATTTGTTGGTACGGATCGGAGGCATCTGCTGGTGAAACATCATAGGGTTTTGCATAGGGGTGTGTGTAGGCTAGTATCGACGATTGAACTCCGACCAAAGTTTGTAACTGTGTTACCGTTGTATTCTCCAAGGTGTCAACCACTCAGAGGTTGAATTAAATCGAGCTTCATCTAATGTTTTGACCCATTTTGCAAAGGCTTACTCCTAATTCTCTTCTTCTAGAGCCAATGTTTTGACCTGCACTGTCATTCGAAGGTTTTATATATCTTCGGATGATTCTTCCCCTTCGATAACTTGTTTCCTTCGATTCTCTGATACCCCTCAACCTGCAAAATAAATCAATGCCTTTGTTAAGTGGCTTGGAAGTTCTATCCGAGAGTACTCTTCGATACTTAAGTCAAAGCTTTCATACTAGAGGATCAAAACTTCCTTTTTAGATGACAATTATGCACGTGATAGCATTCGCTATGATTTATCCTTTGCTCGAAGCTTATGACACATGCCATGTGTCCTGTTCCAATTGCGCTGACATGTTTACTTCCTATTCGACATGTCTTGCATCTGTACGATATTGCTTTGCTTCCATAGCAGCAAGAATGACCAGCTCTTTTCCAAACAATTCATGATATTATTTTTGATAAAAGTACGATATTGAGCATTTCGAAAAAAAAAATATTTTATTTGAAGAGCAACGCTAAATATACCAACTCATATCCCAATTTATATCTTAACTAAGTGAAATAAATTATTAAAATATATATTTATTCATAATTTTGTCACATTATTAATTGCAATGTCAATGAAATACAAAAGATTAGATGTATACTCTTATTTGGAAGGTACAAATAAGTGAAAATATGATTTTTCATTTGGAAAGTAACATAAAAAAATGTCTGTTACTTTCTTTATGTGGAATGTGTTTGGTTTATTAATTATATAAAAAACAAACTTGAAAAGGAAAATGTCTGTCAGTTTCTTTGTAAAGATTTTTTTTGTAAGGAAGGGAAACAAACCAAAAGTCCTTATTTTGTTATAAAGCATAAGAATGTAATCTGTTCTTTTTTTTTTTTTTTTGGAAAGAAAGTAAATATTTCTGTGAATTTTACAATTCTGTCTAGTTTCTATTTTATAAAACAAATAACTAAATTAATAAGAAAATATTATCAGCCATTCTTTAATTTTGACTTCGATATAAATGGATTTGAATCGCTCCAAAATTCATTAAAATTTAAACTATATAAGTTCTTAATAAAATTGAAGAGTGGAATATAATGAATTTCATGAAAGTTTAAAATTTAAATTGTTTTAAAAATTTAAGATAAAATTTTGATAAATTAAAAATATATATAATTGCAAATAGTATTTTTTTTTGAATTTTTTTAAAATAATAAAATAAACTTATTTAATGATTTTGATATAATAAACATATTTGATAAAAATTTAAAAAGTGATGTTTTGGTAGTTTGAGTTAATTTGGTAGCAATCTTAAAAGAAGGTGATGGATATTATTGTAAATTGATAATAAGAAAACCCGAATATAATGGCTCTTTTAAATGACTAAATTATCCTCGTTAATTTAATAAAAAGTCACTTATATCCCAACCCTAATTCTATATAAATTTATATTATTACATTCTCATTCACCACTCATCGGCTACCATAAGCTCTCGATCGCCATCATCGTCGCCATTTGTCATTTCCGGTAAATTAACCTTTTATCATTTTTATTTATGTTTTTCTAATTTAATTTTGTCCTACTAGTTTTAATCTCTGATTACGGGAGTAGAGATCTAGGCTAGACAAATAATAATTGATCTTAATAGGTTCCGATAGGTTTTTGACTCATTTGGTGCTAGCTTTGAAAAAAAAAATCCAATAAAAACAAAAGGATTATGCACACGTTGCTCGGATTTTTCATTCATACATCTAGTTTTTTCTTCTTCCTTTTTTAAAAAAAAAAAAAAAAAAAAGAAAAATCTCACACCAAATGGATCTAGAATTTATCAAAATCTACTGAAATCAAATATCATATACACGATATGAATACTTACATCCATAATTGGGAGATATTCACTCCCGAATATTATTTACTTATTGTTTATATTGTTTGATGTAGGTCATTTACACACGTTTATGTTCTTTATGGTCCAAGGTCATTGCTTTAATTCCAAAATCCAAATTTTTTAAAAAAAAAATAACAATAATAAATAGGATGACTACACACACAATATTTAGTCTTATAAGGTTTATGGGGAAAAAAAAACATTATATGTTTATATTCTAAGTGGAGATGTCAATTGAGGGGAAGGATGATAACTTCATTCGTGAACGTGCGGACTTCAACACGCAATGAGCAGGTGTGGGTTTAATTGAATGGGTGCTTTGGTGTGGATGATAAACTTCAAACCCAAAGCAGGTTCGGGTTCCGATTCCAATTCTGGTGTAGAAGCAATAATAATAATAATAATCCATACCTTCACCTACGAACTAGTAATATTAATGTTTTTACAATATGATATTAAATAAAATTTTTATTTGTTGATTTCATGAAAGCTTTTACATTTGGTTATTATGTTGTTGTTGTTTTATTTTTAATTTTTTTTTTTTTTTTTGGTTTATGTTGTTTTTGAGTTCAAATTTGTTATGCGTTTAGTATATGCTTTGGTATATTTGTGTTGTATCTGGATTTATGTGATTTATGTAATTATATCCTTTATTTTGAATTTATTATGTTAGTTGTTAGAGCTTAATTTTAGATTGGATTATTACATCTAATTTTATTTTATGGTGGATATTATTGTTAGGATTTGAAAATCATATCATTTGTGTTTATTAAGTGATGCTTGAAGAAAAAATCTGAATAAAAATTGGTATTATTATTATTTTTAATGTGGGGGGCTTACGGATGGGATTCAGGTCCACTCACATTGGAATCCATGAAGTTTCACATATACGAGTTTGGACAATCCCGCTTAAACTTGACCCCCTGTCATTCCTAACTAGGGTCAAATATTCATTCCTCCACATTTCCTCCATTCCTCATCCCTATTTGGTGAAAATAGGGATGGGGATATTTGGGAGTGGGCTCCCTATCCCCATTCCTCCCTTTCCTCAAATTTTTCCATTTTCCCCTATCATCGAAGTAACAAACTATGCCATTAAGTGGGATTTGTGTTAATGAGAGGAAACTATGGTGGATCGATGAAACAAAAAGAAAATCGATGAAGAAAAATGGAAAAAAGATGTGTGGTTTTGTAGGTGTCACTGTAGGCTACACTTATGTGGAAAAGATGAGTGATATGCAAAATGAGTCAATCATCATCATTCCTGAGTGACTATTTACGTTTGACAAATTATATTTAAAAAATTTATTCCTAGAGCATGGTTGTGACTTTCTCATCCCCAAGCCCTAAAAATTCTCTCCAAAATAGGTTAGACTAAATTAATTTAAAATTTTAACTTAAAAAATTGACTTTAACATTTATTTTTCCATTTTCACATGTAAATGAATTCAAAATTGATAACAACCTTGAATTGAGTAAAAATAGATAAATATAAGTGCTTTGCCACAATGGTGGCAACATAACTCAAGATCTTTCAAATCTTGGGTTTGACACCTGATGACCACCAATGTGGTTGATTTTCCTCATCTTTGCGTAGGTCGATCTTGTATCCTTATATGGGTCATCTCCCCACCTTCGCATGAGTCAATCACTCTGTATGGGACTGTACCCTTATGTGGGTCACTTCCCCACCTTTATGTGGGTCAATCCTTTCCGTATAGGATTTACTTCCTGGATCGTCCTATTAGTGTCTCATTTTACTTTGTTTCGATAATTTTCTATATCAGTTTACTAATTAGGGGAAAAAAAACCTTATATTAAAGATAAAGAATTCTCTCTCTCTCTCTCTCTCTCTATATATATCTCTCTATATATATATATATATATATTTAAAGATAAGGAACAGAAAAATGTTGAAAAATAAAAGTGCGAAAATGCAATTATAAAGTTTATAACCCTAATTTGTTAACTTGTCATCGTGTTCGTGGTGAGAAGATGCAGGCGGATAGTTGAAAAAATAAAAATAAATAAATAAAAATGAAAAAGCAGACGCCTAGCTAGGGCTCCTGATTAGGAACCGTTAAATTGTACAGGCGGAAATGGTGAAATCTTCAAAGACGACTCACCTGGAAGAAGAAGAAGACGACGCTGACGTCTACGAAGAGCTTCTCCACAGAACTAATTCCTCTTCAATGAAGGTACAGGGAAGGAGCAGTAGCAACGCACATCGCTCCAAGCATTCGGAGACAGAGCAGCGTAGAAGGAGCAAGATTAATGAGAGGTGCTTTTGCTTTTCTCCTTTTCCATGCGTTTACAATGCGGTAAGTTTGTATTTTATTTACTAATTTTGCGTCTCAGATTCCAAGTTTTGAGAAATATCATTCCTCAAAGTGATCAGAAACGCGATAAGGCTTCCTTACTTTTAGAGGTATACCATTCCATCACAATCACAATCAACTCTTGCTGCTTTTGAATTTATCCTTGTTGTGTTGTCATTTCAACTCGTTGTTATATGCAGGTTATAGAGTATATTCGGTATTTAACCGACAAGTTAAGCATGTATGAGTCAACCTATCCTCTCTGCAATCAAGAGCGGGAGGCAACCAAGTTGATGCCTTGGGTACTTTCTTTATGCTATGTCTCACATGAATGCACTATAATGTGTGTTTCTAGTTATTAATTGGAAAATTTGTTGATATGCTTCTTATAGTTATTCTTCCATGACAATTTACTAATTTAGTATTGTATTTTCGTTAATTTGAACAGCGGAATAATAATGGACCTGTGGAAAATTATATTGATCAGACTCAAGTTATGAATAATGGTTCGACTCATGAGAACAATGTTATTACTTCTGCGATGATCGCGAATCCTCAGAACTCGATGGAATCTGATTTCGGCTCCGCTGCTGTGTACAAACCTACAGATCTTGCTCCTGGGTCAGCTACTCAGATGCTTCCTCTTGATGTGCATGCACAGCCGAACATGTTTACGACCATGGCTAGGGATGGCATGCCTCCTACCCAAACTTTGCAGGAACCACTGTGTGATGCTGAGGACATGGCTTACAATCCTCAAGCACAATTGTGGCAGCAGGGGGCCAGACCGTGTGTGACTGAGACTGCTGTTCCGAGTAGCCTACTGAATGAACAGGACTTTACAATTGATAGTGGATCGTATGGCATGTCGGATGTTTACTCTCAAGGGTGAGACTTCAGGATGTTGCAAAAACTCTGCCTTTACTGTCGAAGCTTAGCTGTTATGTTGTATTGTTGGCTTGGTACAAACTCATTAATAGGGCTATCTTCTTCTTTGTTTCTTTATTTCGGAAAAACTATATATATGGGTAGGTTTTTTTACCTGTCTTTGTCTGCTTGGTGTATCATCTGCAATAAATTGGCCTTCTTTGCCTGAGACTTGTACATGACTCTGTTTTGCCAATCTTATTGCTTGTTTGTAACCTTTTTTAATATGTGATCATTTGCTGTTTGTGGTATAAATGTGCAAAATCAATGCCAAATCTAATCTCGTCTGACAAGCCTGCTTCAGAATCCATGTACAAGGGGTACATGGTATCGTGAGATGTGAATTTGTTTAGGATTACCAAGCAAATTAGCCTGGTACTGTTGTGTTAGGTTGATTACATGAAATTGTGGATTAGTTGGCTGTTCAAACGGAGTTCTAGCCACCATGGTTGCGCGGGAATAAGAAAAAATAATCCTTTAGCATTTTTTTGTTTTCATATTTAATTGTTTGAGTTTAGATAAGCCGAACATGAAGAGGATTGATAAATATCAGATGTTTGTATTATCTTTCATGTTAATAATAGTTTCCTTCTATTATTCTGACTTCTTTAAATGCTGAAGATTTCCATTTGAGTTTTAGGAAATTAACCGGGCATTGATTTCTGATCTCATTGGTATTTTCTCAATTTATTTTTGTGATAAATCACGGGATTTTTATATCCAATGCATGTGGAAATGGTCCAGATTTGTGATTCACAGCATGAGTTTTTGGTGTTTAACAGGATATTGGATACTTTGACGCAAGCACTGCAATCATCGGGAGTGGATCTGTCACAGGCCAGCATCTCGGTTCAACTTGATGTTGGTAGACGGGCAAATAATGAGCAATCTGCTATGGCATCCAGTTCTCAGGTTCTTTGATAATCATCCTTTTGGCTTCAGATAGCTTTTGTTTCTTCTTTGGTAAGCTTTATAAAAGCTTTCTTGTACTAATATGACTTAAAAATAACTGTCACCACATTCCACAAACCTGTAAAATTGCCTTGGTGAACCTTTTTCCTGACCTCAATTTTCCATTCCTCATATTTAACTCCTTATTTACCTCAGGATCATGAAAAACAATATGAAAACGATCAAGTGATGGCAGAAACTGGAATTCGGAGCAGTAATGAGGTCTCTGATATGGCCCATAAGAGGGCGAGAACAGGAAAAAGCTAGTGTACAGTCCTGGTCAATCTATTTTGGCTAATTTGGTTCATCAACTTGCACCCATTTTAGAAGTTTGGTTCATTAATGCTGTGCCGCAGTGCAAAAAAATTAGGTCCAGACCAAATGTACATTCTTCTCTTTGGTTTGCCGGATTGCATTGATTTGCCAGGGATGAAAAATGTTTATGTATTCATTTACTTAGTAATCCAGATAGAGGCTTCCATGTGTATAATGAGAAGCTGCTTTTCATCATTTAGTGGCATCCATATTTTATTGCTCTTGTTTTATTTGGATATTTATGTGTCAAACTCTCAGATGCATCTTCTATATTTTAGTTTTCTAATGGTATTTTCACAAGTGGGGATTTAGTGTTTCGATACCTGGGGATTTGTAATCATGTTAGTTTGGTTGTGTTCTCTGTAACTGTTTGAAGTTTGATGTTAATATTTGGGAATTAGGATTAAGGTGCTGTTTGTTGCACCAGGTTCGACTAGGATTGGACAAATCTAGTTCAATCCGGTGATGGGTAGAGTGATAATACTGGACTTTAGTTCCACACTGTGGGATTAAATAGTTCCACACTGAAGTGTGGGACTAATTGGTCCCACGAGTGGACTTTTCTCTTTTTTTTTTTTTTTTTTTTTTTTTTTCCTCTTTCTTTCCATTTAATTTATTTTGTATTTAAACTATTGTGTGTATATATATATGTGTATATAGGAGTCATCTTTGATACAGTTGGATATGCATACACTTGACAAAAGAAAAAAATACATGATTGTATTATAAAATGTATGATTGTAATTTATTATATTTGATTACAACTAAACATATTTAATACAATTAGTAAATCAGTAAATATAATCACGTATACTAATTGTAATATCATATATTTATTGTAATCATATATAATAAATTACAATAATACATTTTAAAATGCAATCGTGCATTTATTTTTGTCAAATGTACGCGTATGCAAATATATGTTAGAATACATATATATATATATATATGGGGTATAAATGTATATATTAAATCATAGTTATCAAAGGTGTGCCTAGGTGTGAGACGCCTTAAGATGTTGAATCAGCACCTCGCATCACTAGAGGCGTCACATTTTGGGTGAGGCAAGCACCTCATTGACTGAGGTGTAGGATGTAAGGCTTCACCTAAGCCCAACCTTTTCTACCCAGTGATGTTTTCGATGATTTATTAAGTTTTCAAGGAGCTTCGACAAAGAAAACATGATTTTTGAAGGTTTTCAAAAAGCTTCGGTAGAAAAAGCATGTTATTGGTGATCTTTGAAAGTAAATCGGAGCTCAATCTGGCAACATCATCTTGATTCGAAGGTTTCTAATGAGTTCTGACGATATCTAGAGCTTTTTGGTGTATTGTCGGCTAGAAAAGATGTTTTTCGATTGGTCACCAGCAGGAAACTGCTTTTCGGTGGGTTAGTGCAAAAGTAAAAGGGAGTTGTTGGAAGGGGAAGGTAAGGATGCAGCAACACTGTGTGAGAGTGGTGGTTGGGATTAGGTCTACTAAGCAAAGCTGAAGTTATATATATGTGAAAAATTACGAATATGCCCTTAACTTTTGATAAAATTCTCAATCAGACCATTTAGTTTGAAAAATATGTAAAAAAAAATCCCTATAATATTATATATATTTATATATATAAAATTTTTTATAATCAGGATGTTTTAACTTTAAAAAGTAAAAATCAATCAATCAAATTCTTCAATTGTATTGTTTTTTTTAGTTAATTCAAATGGAATAGGTGAATTTGATTGATTGGTCCTTATATTTTAAAGTTAGGAAGTTCTGATTACAAAAGCTATATATATAAAAATATATATATAATTTCCTAACTTTATGATTTCATAATATTTTAAGATTTTTTAATAAAAAGATGTGCCTTGCATTCAAAAGATGTGTCTTACGCCTCGAGTTCTAGGGCTTTTTGCTCCTCGGTGCGTTTTTCACCTTTTAAAGCTATGCATTAAATATATTTAGCTTTACAGAAGTATATATATTAAGTACATGTCATTAAATATTCTTAAAATGTAAATATTTTTATATATCTATTTAAAATTAATTATAAATAATTTTATTTACATTTTAGAAGATAATTTAAATAATTTAGGAAAATAAAATTAATTTTAACTAAATTTAATTTAAATCAAATTTATTTTTAAAATTAATTTAAAATAATTTTTTAAAAAATTATTTAAATGATTTTATTTTTTAAAAAAATATTTAATATAATAGTATACTAATCAATCTCACATTTATCAAATATGTAATATAATAATAATAATTATTTTTTATCAATCTTATGCTATTCCAAACATGAGATAATATTATTTTTAGTTCAATTCTAACTATACCAAATATATTGTAGCACTAATTTAGTTCAATTCAGTCATATCCAATTATATCTCAACTCTTAAAATATTTTAATCCAATCCCACACACCAATTTTGCCTTAAAGAGTGAAGTTTGTATGTGACGGTTAACTTGAAATATATAGAAGAGTTATGTGTCTACCGAGACTAGTTTGTTAAGGCCAAAGTTTTAAATATCAACACAATACCCGATGTTATCTACATTTTCGAGGGACCGATATAGATACGAGAGAATATATAATATCCTTTTGTGTATCCATACATATCTTGATATATCCATAAAATATCTCAATATTCTTGAAATATCTCCTATATTTCCAAAATGAAACATTTATACCAATATATTTTGACCTAAAATTTTTTATCTTATTAAAATTTAAATTTTAGATAGCAAATTACTTAAGATAATATGATAACACTATTAATAGGGTTAAAAATATTATTTTATTATAAAATAAATGCAATATCAAAATATTACAGAATATTAGAAAAAACAAAAGAGAAAACAAAGAGAAATTTAGGAGAGAATAATTTTCTATTCTTTCATTCACTTGTTAAATTGTATTCCATAGACACTCTTACATCATATACTTATAGGCTCTATTCTTTCATTCACTTGTTTAATTGTATGCCATAGACACTCTTACATCATATACTTATAGGCTAAGAATCATAAGTGAAAAGATACAAGTTACATATAACATTAAGAAGTAAATGAGAGACAATACACCTTATAAAGAGGAGAATTAATAAAGGTTTAAATGAAAGTTATTGAATACCAAAGGGTGGGATCCACACACAATTGATTTACAACATCCGCACAAAATTGATTTACAACACTATCTCTTAGATGTTCATCATATAAAGAATATATCTCATTAAAAACTTTACGAAGAAAAAACCTGATGGGAAAAAATCCTAATAAAGGGAAAAAAAATACATTATTCTTGTACGATTTGCGTTCAAAACTGCCTCATTATAAACCTTACAAGGAAAACCTAATGGAAAAAACCTTGGTTAAGGCAAAAAGAGTGCAATACGCAATAGTCTCCCCATCATGCCAATGTCTTCTTTTGGCAATTTCAACAAAAATTTTTGAATTGACACATATCAATCTTGTTCGCCAATTTCTCAAATATCATTGTAAGAAGTGTTTTTGTAAATAAATTAGCCAAGTTGTCACAAGAACAAATTTGATGGATATCTCTTTATTTTGAAGTTCATTCAGAAAAAAGAACTTTGGTGAAATGTGTTTGGTTCTATCATTTATTTTGAAAAATTACTATTTCGACTTGAAATATTTTATCTTATTAAAATTTAGATTTTAAATAATAAATTACTTAACATAGTATGATAACATTATTAACAGGGTTAAAAAATACTATTTTAAATTTAAAAGATAATTTTGTAATTATAGTAAAAAGTTATGGTAATTATTGCGGTTAGGGATAGCAACAGGTCAAATTAGGGACCCTAAACCTATTATGAGTGAGGTGCCTCATACCTGATTCATGACCCGATGTGTTTTTGATTTTTTACCATATGCTTAATACATTTTGATCTAAATTATTAAAAAAATATATTTTAATGTACATTTAAATGTAAATTTAACTTTAATTCATATGAAGATGTATTTAAATTAGAAATATTATTAAATTTAAATATATGCTTAAAGTTTAACATCTATTTGAATTTACACATAAACGAGAATTTGATTAAAGATCATAAAAAGCTAATAAATTTTAAATTCGAACATGAAGTATGAACACTAAAATAATTTAAAGAACAAAAAATTCATTATAATATAACATTTCTAACCATTAAAACAAAAATTCAAAAATCCATTTAAGCATCTCAATTATCTACAAGAATCATTTGTTTCATACACAAATTTATAAGAATAACAATAAATAAATAGAATGGTAATGCACAATACTTAAAAATACACTATATTATCATTATCATTATCATTAACGCATAATAACAAAATAATAAAGAAAGTAACTATAGACCGAGATGGGTCAAAAGTGTGTGATTCAAACTTAACCGGATTATAAACTGAATTAAACTTTTTTGACCCAAATCCTATTAAAATCTTATTTAAATTCTCCAAACCTACTCTAAAGGAATCGAGGTTTAGTTATGTTATATGTATTTTTCGGACTCATTAAATGGGCTGGTAAAAGCCCAGTTTAGGCCCGATAAGAAGGCCCGATAAGGTCAATCCAGTCAAAGCCCATCAGACGAAGCCCAGTATCAATTCTAAGCCCAGCGAGCTCTGTAGCTCGTTCAGGTAATTTCTTCAGTTGACATCAACGGATCTATAAGCACAGCCAGGTTACAGCTCGCCTCCCGTACAGTTCGTCTCCTAGCGAGCTCGAGCTCGGAATCGCCATAGTAAGCAGCTCGCTCAGAAGCGCAATAAAAGCGGTATCTTCCAGAAATAGTCAGTTGCCTAATCCGATCATGATTCTCTCACCTAATAAGGCAGTTACCCAGTCAAATCGTGATTTTCTCATCAAATATGGAAGTCTATTCAAATTCAAATTCAAGTCAACAATATCTCGAAATTAAAGGAGCAATTTTCTGATATTATTCCAACCAAATAGGAAGTGTAATTAATTTACAATTATTTTCCTTATTTTTCCTGATTAATTGGGAAGTGTAATTAATTCGGGATTCTTTTTCTGTTTTATCGCAACCAGAATTGTAACGTCTTTTTCCTATAAATAGAGGTTAAAATCATTGTAATCGATATACAATATGAATGATATACTATCACTCTGCAGAGATTAAGAGAGACAGTCGTGGATGTAGGCTTAATATTGCTGAACCACGTAAAACGCTCGGTGTTCCCTCATCTCATTAGGTTCTTTGCTGTGTTATTATCTTGGATTTTTGTGTTTTCTCACATTGATTACAGGTATTGGATATTGATTACTCGTCGACTGAAATTCAACGTCGACAAGTTAGTTTGGATCGAATTGGAAAATTTTGACATCTTTTGATGATAATAATATATTAAACTATCATTTACCGTAAATATCGTATGAAATTTCAATACATGCTAAACAATAATATCCACCAACTTTGGTGAATTCAAATTACCTAATTTATGGATCAATTGGAAGGGGCAAAGTAACATAAATGTGACACATTAATAACTTCCTTTAAAATTATACAAACATATTTTCATGAAAAAATTTATTATGTAAATCAATATGAAAATGTATTTTATGTCTTTGAACTATTGAGGAATTATTTTGGTATTAACTTCTATTCACGCAAGATTTTATAAGTATGTACTAACTATTAAATAAGTAAATATTCATATTTCCTTATATGTAGAAAATGTTATAAAATAATATATTATTTCACTAAAGATTTGATAAACATATTTTTTTACAGTTTCAAATATATAATATAACTAAACTATGATTATTTATTTATAATCGCTGCAATGGATGCACACTCTATTTATATAAAATTTCTTGTAAATATATTAAATTATTATCAAAAGTAATTTATTTGATGTATTATTTGTTATTTTAGCTTAATTTAAAGTTTTAATAAAAAAATTTAAAATTTAAAAGTAAATATCCATCATTTTTAAAATTTTTAACCAAACATTAATATTTGATCAAATATCTAACCATTATCGATATTATCCTTGATATATCGATAAATTCGAAAGTTTGATACCCATATCTTAAACCTTGAGGCCAATTGGTCTACGATTGCCTGGCGGGCTTGTATGACCCTCTAACAATAACAATAGTAACTAAAAATCATTCTTCCCATACTTCATACAGAAAATCGAAATAAGTACAGGATTTTTTTGTTTTTGTTACACTTGTTTTTATATGGTTAGTGGAATCTATTTTTCATATCTTCGAAGAATTGACTCATATCATTTATTATTATTATTATTATTATTATTATTTTACTTGTTGGAACTAACCTTTAAACACTTGATATAACCTTTTGACTATTTTAAATTTAATTATAACATCGTCAGTTGAACGTTGTCTCAACCATCATAAGCCAAAGCATGAATGAGGACTAGTTTAGGGTTGAATGTATCTAATAAGAAGAAAACTGTGAACCAGTCACCAAAACGCATTCTACAAATATGACAAAAGAAGAAAGAGTGCGATGGAGCATTAATGAGGTGCTTGAAATTTTTATAATCTTGCACTTTGGGAAATGGTATCTGTCAAGTGTGGTGCGAAAGCTAAGTCTGTGAAGAGTCTGAATTGCCTCGCCCACACTATTATTTATTGCAATTTGAAAACTTGTGCAGCCATCCATTTATTTGATCACAACTGCTTTGGACTGGTCCTTAATGGAAGCTGACTCCTTCGATCGCCCATAAACATCGTTTTCTTGAATCAATAAATATGGTTTCTTTGGATCACTCACTATATTCACCAAGCATTCCACTTAATTTTTGTTTTCTTCGTAATGTTTTTAATGGGCTATGTCATGGTGTCAAATATTGTCATCATTACTTGTATATTAATAGTAGCCTATGATTTACTTGGTATAAACTTAAAAAATACGAAAAAAAAATAATTAAAAAGAATTGAGTCTTATATTTCACTTACACTATTGATCAATAAGAAAAATAAGTAATCCTATTTTTTCCCTTGCAGTTTTTTGATGTAATAATCAAAATCCATCACTAATTTGAAAAACTGCTCATAACCTCATATCATTTAATTAAATAGATAAAATACCTCATATAGTTAAAGAATTGTCCAAAAAACCCATTGTAATTTAAGAAAATATATAGAAACCTTTAGTCGTATTCATCATTGTGCATGTTAGATTCATAGAAGAGATAAAATGAGATTTGTATAAACTATAGAGGATAATTAGTAATTATATCAAACAATAGGGAGGAGCTGACATTATCCCTTAAAAAATTATGAACCTTGGTATTTCTTCTGCGGGATTAATCTTAAGATATTCTTACACATTTTTCATTTGTTGTGTCAACATTAAGAAAAGAAAAATATATATATATATATCTATCCCATTTTTAAATATTATTTAATTATTTCTTGATCGAGCCATTATCATTTTCCCTCCTACAAATTGATGAATCATTATTTTTTCCGTTGATAATCTTAAAAAAGCCAAAAAATCTCCTAAAATAGTATTAATTCAAGTAAAAAAAAAAAAGATGATAAAACGATATTTTTTGAATCAATAAGAAAAGAAAATGACGATTCATTAATCATCATTTTTCTGACTATACATACTTGTTAGACTCTCTCTCTCTCTCACATTCCTTCTCTCTCTAGAAGTAGATGGTGAAGACCCTCTTGCGATTTTGGATTGAACAAATTAGAATTCTATGTTACATTTGAGTACATTTTAGGTCATCATTATAGAATCCATATGGTTGAGTGCTATATCTATTCTATTTTAAAATTTAATAAGTGAAACATGGGGCTGGCGCAAATCATTGAAACAAATTAATAACAAAGTGAAACATGGGGATTGTTACAATTAAAAATAAGTACTGGTGTACAATGACAAGTAAAGTAGGGAAATACATGAAACTACGCTCCTGGCTACTTAAGGAGTGCATGCTTTGACAATGATTATACTGTCAAAACTTAGTAGCGGGGGCCGGCCAAAGAATTGGAGACAATATCATAAAATTTCTACTCTCATTATTTTTCTTTGCGGCCAAATATTATGGATATATATATTTCTGTAAGAAAAATACTTCGATCCCATGGTATGTAGTATCATACAATAAAATTCACTACACATGACCATATCATGATATATCATCTTTTAGTAATAATAGTTGAGTACTCACTTGACTTAAAAGACAATGATTCATGTCTCACTCTTATATTTTAAAACAAGGTGTAGGTTATAACTCTCTTCTTGGTAAAAGTTATTATTTTCTCGATTGTGAAAGTAGTCATTCAAGACACGATATCAATGACTTATCTCGATAGGTTCCGGTAGTCATCTGATCTATAAAGTGTTAACTTTCAAAAGAAAAAGAAAATGACTGTATCACGTTTTTTATTAGGACTTATGGATTTATCACACCTACTTATCCTCAAATCACAATCATATAAGGACTTTGGATTTCTATATTTATATCTTTATCAAAACGTAAAGAATTCTTTTAAAATAAAAGGTAGAAAATAAAA
Organism: Litchi chinensis; assembly: GCA_019925255.1. NCBI lineage: Eukaryota > Viridiplantae > Streptophyta > Magnoliopsida > Sapindales > Sapindaceae > Litchi > Litchi chinensis. The sequence continues at coordinate 15,962,383 of CM034475.1, forward strand.
GATGCTTTCATATATGTTGCAAATGGAATTTCTATTTTTTATGATTAGTTCATGGAAGATAATTTCTTATGACTCACATTCAACCCAAAGAAATTGCTAAGATAGAGATCAAATGTGGAATTTTGATTCCATCAACATCATTTTACTTCTTAATGCTTCATGCTGATGAAGGTACAAGGAAAACTCCACAGAATGAGAACTATACTTCCCTCAATAAGAAAATCCCTAGGATTTTTTTTTTTTTTTTTTTAAGTTTTATTTCTCTTTTATCCATTCTATACAGGAATCATAAAAAATTACAATATTCCCATAAATCTTCTAAAGAATGCTCAGATTGAAGCCTTAGTTATCTGTAATCCAATTTCAAGACATAGGAGTAGGCCACTGTTGTTGATATCTTTGTAGGTACAGAGAAGGAGATAACCATCTTATTTAGCATGACCAAAATCATGTACTTCTCAATGGTTCATCAAACAGTTGCAAGCATTCATGCGGATTGGCGTAGAAATAGTCTTCCTCCTTTGGTTTGTCAGGCATGACGATTCGTTTCATTGGGTTTCCCATTAGATTTGCATGAGTTTCCTTCACAGCTGACGAGAACATATCCCAGCTCAATGAACCGTTGTTGTATTGATCTATTAAACCAACTAGAAGCCTTCTGTTCAATAAAACTGTCTTCTTGAACCCTAAGAATCTGAATAACGTTGAAACACAAAACAGAAACAAAATATTGAGTTAATGCATTTCGATTTACTTTAATACAATGCAACCTGACAATGTTAACTACAGAGAAAACGTTAAACATTTTTTTGATCCTTCCTGTATTGTGATGATCATGAGAGTAATTGTTTTATAACTCATTTGATTGTCTTCGACAAGCCATTGCAGAGCTTATCAAGTGAGGTAATTATATAAGGGAATATCCCTTAGCCTTTGTTCTTTCTGTTAATTATTCGTAAACTCTTATACAACCAGACTGCCAGATACTCATCTTAAAGCAGGAAAATGGACCACTACGGAAGCATATTACCTGCGATGGCCTTCAACAACTTTAGCCATGTTTCCGTCATATGTAGGAACAAATATATCACTCTCGAGGGATACAAGGTAATCTAATGCTGCCATTTGTGAAGAGTGGTTTTGGAAATGCTTCGAATCAGATGCTTCTAGCAGAGTCTCCTTCCTGACCTGTTTCATGATACCAAAGAAAATATGGTAAGCCACATCATGTATATATAAATTTTTACAGGTTTGCTTTTGATCTTCTTACTGACCAGATTAGGGAAAGCCTTTGCCAAAGTCGCCATCCTTCTTTCTCCACCATATATTTCCCCAGCAGCGATATAAATTAGAACATTACGATCAATGCCAATTGCACGTAGAACAAGAGCAGTTTCTTCAGGTGTTAAAGGGCATAAACCTTCTTTCCTTTTCGTATCAGAGTTTATGACCTTTTCCTTCCACCACGGATATGCATATCTAAAAGAGATATTATTTGCCCACCATTAATGTTGACGAACATAAAACAAGCTATATGAAAGTCTTCAAAAATAATTACCTCATTCTGGTAAGCTCTTCAACTTCCTCACTGTTGCAACCATGAGTGCATCCAGAAAAAGCCAACATGTCCATTTCATATCTGAGATGGAGGACTAGAAAGGGGCCTTTTTCTCTCAATATCTTGACAATTCTTCGCCCCAATTCCTCCATCTGAAAAGTAAATCTCAAAGCATTAAAATTTACTCGGCAGCGCAACTTCTGTATCTCAAGAGGTAGTCCATTATTAGCAAGTCGAGCATCAGTTTTATTTAAAAGTACAACCTTGTACTTTTGCAGCAGAGGAAGAATCTGTCCGGCAATTTCAAACACTCCAGCAAGTTAGTTGCATTAGCACAAAATAAAAACAAAAATAAAAATAAAAAAGCACAACAAACACAAAATTTTAACTCCAGATTTATGTTCATAACCTGTTTACGGTAGTAAGAAATGTCAGACCAACTAATTGGTGAGAGTGAGTAGGTCATTCCAAGTTCCACTCGTCTTTTAAGTCTAGGTGGTAGTTCTTTTAGTATGCGAACCTCATCCCTCAAGGAAGTGATAAAATGATTAACATCAAAAATGTCTTGGAACTCACTGCTCATATGACAAATAATTAAGGAATGATGATATTTATTAGCAAAAGATAACCAGACCATATGACAAATAAGCATAAAAAAAACTATTCAATTCAACCCACCTTGGATCATTCCAAAATGAAGTTTTATCAAGCTCTGGAACAATAAGAGTGACATTCAAATATCTTGCAATAGCAACCATGTCACATATCTGCACAAGCATACCAAAGAGACATATATTTAAGCAAATGCACAAACTAACACAAAAAAGACTAATTAAACTCACAGCCGCTCGCATTTGATTGAGTCCTCCATTGCAAGAAATCATCAAATAGCCATTATTCTTATAAATCCCTGCAACCCCACATTGATAAAGGTAAAGTTGATGCTATACAATCAAATAGTAAGCACAAATGAGTAAAAAAAAAAAACTCACTCTTTGGAGGAAGAAGAAATTTGGTATGATGAGGCAAAGGCAAAGCCAAATCAGATTGAGTGAGACAAGAAGGCCAACCCTTGATCAATAATCCTGGCCCCCACATCTCCCCCAGTGCCATCAACTCAACAACACAAGTCCAAAGCAATATCATGGTGACTGCTCGAATAGTCCATAGCTTAATACGAGACCTTGAAACCATCATGCCAGAATTCCTCAGCTTCTCAGCCTTGTACTTGAACCCCATTATTTCCCACTCTTGTTTCCTCCTGTATTCACACTTGTTTTCCAATCTACACATCGTACTAGTAATCCCTCCCAATCATTTTTGGCCGACCCAATACCACACTCTCTTGCCTCTCCATCATCCACACACACTTATCAATACTTGGTATTCTCATATCCTGAAACAGAAACACTCTTGCTTTTAATGCATTAGCAAAATAAGAAATACCCAGAAACCAATGTGATTTGGTTTCAACCAGATCCCGGCCGCCGGAGAACTGGGTGATAGTCGAAGCTTGCAGAGAGAGAGAGAGAGAGAGCAATTGAATGTGAAATGTGAACAACAACGCCACTAATTAAGGCGTAAGTGTTGCATTTACCATTTGAGTTGCACTGTTTTGTGTCACTGTTTAACAACTCTCGCCACAGTGGCGCTGTCTGGCTGGCACTTTCTTTTTTTGACATTTTTGCATCGCTTCACTCATCATTATTAACCAAATACGTCATCAAATTCCATCCATTCAAAATGTGTCAAGAGTGTCAACTGAACTCCAAATTTGGTGTTCGATTCAACACTTTCTACTTGAGTTCGATTTAATTCCGTTATAACCAAAATTTCTCAATTAAGTTTTGTATTGGACTAGTATTTATTTTTTAAAATAATTTATGATTTTTTTTGTTTGAATAATGCTAAATTTTTCTAATATTTTATTCAAATTCATATTCAAATGATATATATGTAAGTTGTTAACATCTTGTAAATCATAAGATGGTATGATATGTGAGTTGTTAAAATCCTATTAATTATTACATCATTTTAAGATTTATAAAATCTTAACAACTCATATATCACATCATTTGAATGTAAATTTAGGCTTGAAAAGTCTAATATTACAAATATTTTATGATTTACAAAATTTTAGGAATCTTTGAATAGGATCATATATCTGTAAAATACATTTAAATTAATAGAATTCTATCATTTAAAACAATTTTTTAAAATAAATGATTTGTTAAATACATCCAAATTATTTAAACTTTTTAAAAGCCGGATTTAAATATATTTAGATTTTAATAAAATTTATCTGAATACAAACTTTTTTGAATGCACTAAAAGTAAGAATTAAATCACCCTAGATTTTTTATTCATTTATTTTTTTTTAATTCCAAAATAATTGTTTCCTACCAGCATGACATATTAGCAGTGTTCTAAAAAAACCGAGCTAGGCGGATGCCTAAGCACAGTTGGGCGATAGACGATCACCGGTTGATCCGAGAACTCCCTAGCTGGAGCTTATAGGTAGCCAGCTCAAGCTCATTGCGCAACCCTTTTTTAAATCCAAAAAATGAAAATAAAAATTGGCCCAAAATGGTGTTTTGAACCCCTCAAAATGATATCATTTTGGTTATTTTAAAATTTTTTAAAACTAAACCAAACCAGTGTCGTTTTAGGAAGTCTGAAGTGACACCGTTTTAGTGTTCAATAATAATAATAATAAAGAGAGAGAGAGAGAGCAGAAAAGAACTCAGTGACAATCAATGCACCCCAATTTCGCCCAAAACAGAGAAAATAAGAACAGAGCACCTGCTCACCCAACCCTAACCCCACGAATGTTTTGTGACAGTCACAAATAAGAGATTAGGAGCAGTACTCAATGTTTTGTGACTCATAGGCAAGTCAGCACTCCCTCCGTTAATACACCAAGTACCCTAGCCAAGCCGTCTTTCCTTCGAACTCAGAGGTTGTATCAAGTTTGAACAATTTTACAGTTCTAGGCAAATATACCATAAAGTCTTGAAGGAAAAATATGATTTTATTACCAAAGGAGCAATAAGTGCTCTATATAATTAACTTCTAAAACCGGACTTGTTCGATGTAATACAACACGAATGTACATACGTTACTTCAACATCTAAATCATAGAAGGAAAGAAGACCTACGACCAACAATGTATGACAGATGCTCCAAATTCAATCCTCAGCCCTTCCCATCATTGATTGCGTCTTGCACAAAGTCTTCACATCGTGAAAACCCGCCTGATAGCACATCGGTTAAAACCCCAACTATATCAAATGCTTCCTGCAAATCACTTGCAGAATTCATGTCGTCGAGCCATGACAGCAATTCCTTGGAGAACCCAACCATTTCCCCAACATTCAAAAGCCGCTCTTTCATCACCACCTCCCAACTTTCCAGGCTTCCACTCTCATCATCCCCTTCTGATCCTTTAGAAGTTCCTTCTACTATAGTAGGTGCTACACTAGATGACTTTTTTACCTTGAAAAACCGCTGCAGCTGCTCGATCAAGCCACTGTAGACAAGAATTGGTCGGATAATTGACAGTAGCTCATTTGCACCATCTGATTCACTTGTAGGGTTTGTACCACTACTTCCTGTTTCCAATCTGACAATGTTTGTTGGAGTTGATGATGGTCGAGCCACTGATCGGCCATGAGTGTGCTGCATGTAAGTGTGGTATATTCCACGGTGCAAGAAAGCACGGCGGTGCTCCAACCAGGATTCATATGACTCTGACAGAAGTGAGTTTACCATCATAAATTGGACTGTTTCTTCAGTTCCCATCGATGATGTTCCAGAAGTGGTAGGTCTTGTATCTAACATGGAAGAGGTTATGTACGTTGAAACAGCCTTGGCCAAGGTGCGACGCTGCGAGGAACTTGATTGTTCAAGAAGATGTCGTGCCATTTGGATCATAAAAGGAAGAAATTTGGAGTTGCTTTCTCTTCCGCCACCTCTACTCTCGGCACTGAATGATGCCCCAGTAGCAAACCGAGCAAGCATCTACATAAGGAAGTTGAATGAACATCAGACAAAAATTTCTCTGTAAATTGAATATCACAGTACATATCAAAGTCACAAGCATCTGTGCTGAAAATCGTTTCAGGAGTGCTGGGGTATAGGAAGATTCTAATTGCTAATCCTATATAAACTCTTTCGCATCTCTGTCTTGATCTACCCATTCCGAACCATAAAATTTACACAATAATGAAAACTAGAGAGTTTCTTTCATAACATTGTATATCATTCTACATATTTGTAAACTATTCAATATAATTTTCATCCAGAATTAGGAAATCTATTAGATATTTTAGATTCCTACAACCAGTTCTATGCAATTCCAGGACATATTTATTATATATAGCAGCAAACGTAATTCACCAACGAAAAATTCTATCAAGTTTGATAAGCAGGGAAAGTAGTACATCTAAATAAAATGTTAAAACACAGATGATAAGTAATATCATACCAAAACAATGTCATACGTCAGAAGCCGAAGCCGGGCCCCATCAGCACGGCCAAGAGCATTTAGGTTATCCCAATACTGGTCAACATAGCGGCCATAGTGTGCAAATGAACTAGATGGACCTCTCACAGGGAATAAGGAATTGCAAAGAGATTCATTGTTACGGAGTGTAGCCCCCTCCCATTCTTTCTTTGGATTCTTCAGAGCAGCATCTGCTCTTTTGGCCTCCTGGTGGCATTGGAAATGAATGATATTGAAAGAACTGACAGTTGTGTATACACACTCCCCACGAGCACTTCCTGAAGTACCAACACCCAGGTTCACCCGCTTACTATAAGAGTAAACTCCCAGCAAGTCTGTAGGCCTCAAACTGTAGCCTTCCCTGCAAACCATGCATGCCAATCCATCTTCCTCCTCCTCTACATCTTCCAAACCTTCCAAAATTGGTTGGGCAACAACAATTCGTTCGCCACCATCTGAAGCTAGTTCCTGTCGCATCCCAAGTCCCTATCCAATGAAAAAAAAAAAAAAAAAAAAGAAAAAGAAAAAGAGAGAGAACAAGAGGCAATCAGTTATGGCTGCACGATTAGCAAATATATTATTTTGCTACTTTCATTACGTTGGCTACAACATCAGTACAACAGTACGTGTTATAAACATGTGTGTTGGCAATAAAGGATTCGACAGAATAGTACCTGAAGCAATTCCTCTCTCCTCCTTAAAGCCCGGCGTCTCATTTCATCTCGAGTGGCATGCCGTAACCTACAGATCTTTTCCCCCAAGAATCCATCTCCTTTTCCCTCTTTATCAGACAGTGTGTCTAATAAGTTTTCAGCCCTCGCCCCAATTTCGTTTTCTCCAGGGACTCCTTCCAAAGCATGAAGCAGAGGTAAGATCCCTGCCTCATCAATACACTTCTGAGTGGGAAAGTGTCCCATTGACAAGCCCCTCAGCATAGACAATATATGTGGAACAGATGGCAATTTTAAACCCAATGCCCATTCTGCTCTAGATTTATAGCCAGCCTGCCCTGCAACTGCAAAACTTTCTTTCAAATGTCTAACTGCAACACCTGTTATACCCTTCTCCAGTATAATGTCCTTCAATCTCTCCCCACAAGAACTTGTTTTAAGTGACTCTGAAACTCTAACAAAATTTTCAATTGTAAACATCCGCTCGGCTGCTTGCTGAGCAATATTCTCATCTTTTGGGTTATCTTCCTGTTGTTTCAGCATGCAGTCAAATTCTCGCCAGTTTTTCAGGTATGGATCAAAATGTTGGATAAGCACTTCCATCGCTGCAGGCTCACCATACGTCAAATAGGGCAAGATTCTTGCAACCATCTCAGTGTTCCTCTGCTGTTTGTTTGATTTAAGGCCAGAAGGATGGCACAGTCTCTCCAGGAACATAAGAACTATTTTCTTGGCCTGTTCACCCATGCCAGTTTCCTCACTAGTGACAGTAAGAACACTCTGAGAGATACTTATATTGTCACTTTCGTTTGCTTCCAGTGTCAGACTCTCCACAATCAAAAGAATGCCTTCAGCTGGTTCCATGGCATCGACTGAGAAGGCACGCCTTGCAGTTTCAAGAAGTAGACCTAAAGCTCCTAGCCTCAATAAGGCCCGTCTGTTCTCTCTTATCTTGCAGCAGTACATAAGAAGATTAAGAACAGCTACCAGCTGCTCCTGGTTGGACTTCAAATCATCTCGCAAGCGCTGCACATTTAAATTAAAGGTCAGATGTCTAAATGAGGGGCTGTGATAAGACTTACCCATGGTTACAAAATAACTTGAATAAACTTACAAAATTAATATTTTAATAAGCAAAGGACTGCAGAACAGACAAAAATTATATATCTAATAGAATGCATAACTGTGACACTTATGCTGTCAAATAGATAAAAGACAAAAGCCTCAGAAAGGGAAAAAAGAAAATGGCATCAAAGAACATTCGAGTCTTCCAGTACTTGTAAAAGAGCTTAATATACAATGATCCTCAACATAAGTAAAGCAAAACAACAAATAAAAAATAATCAACCCAGAGATCCCACAACTGTGAAACCACATGCCAACAATTCTTTTGTGTATCTAAGCCACATCATGAACAATCACACCTTACGTTTGAAAAAGCATTAAGGCAATTGAAACATCCACATTGAAGCAACCAGAAATATCTAAAGAAACAAACAAGAAAAAGGAGATAATTTTAGTCCTATAAAAAAGGTAAATCTTTCTCAAATTTCCGGAAATTCTTTCCTAAGTGTTCTACTAATTTACACACCTGAATCATGCTCAATAAAATTTCAAGCCCTCCATATTCACGAACTGCACCTGCTATGGCAAATTCAATCTCTGGATCTTGTGATTCCTCCCTATCTTCCTCCAATTCTTTAATCATAGGCTCGGTGGCTTCACCATCTAGACCCTGCCAATTGTACAAAAGATAAATAATTAACAAAGTACACATCTCTTCTGGTCAACAGAAATGTAAACAATTCACATCTAAGTCTCATGTGTGGTTATGTTAAAAAAAAAAAAAAAAGGTCTCATGTGGTTTGAACAGAATTTAACACCCAGAAAGGGTGCAAATTTATGAGAATATACAAACAAATTTTACTTATCATTTTTATTGAATAATAAAAGTAAATGCAAAATTTTAAATAGTAGTAACGAACCTGAAGCCGATAAGTCACTGTCATAGGAGGGCAGTCTCTGGCTGATGTCACAGCATTAGAGGATAACAAGGAAGAATTGACCATAGTGCTTGATGAATGACTACTTTTCTTCCAGACTTGTTCATAAACTTGAGCAATGCTCAAATCAAGGGAGATAATATTCCCAGCTACCAGCAGCTCCATGCCATAGTCATCTTCTAAAAGGCCCAGAAGATCCAATTGATGACAAATTTTATTTTTCACATCACGCATCAGTGGACCAATCTCAGCACTAGAATATGGATTCTTAGTCATTGATCCCCTGATAAACTCTTCTTGCGTGTGAGCCTTGTTAAGAACCAACAGATACACAGATTCTGGTTTTGTTGGGCAGATCAAATTGCAGAGCTGCTCTAATATAAACTGCCACAGGTAGCCATTCAATTGCAATGAGCAGTTTGACAAAGGAAAACAGTTACCAACACAAGAGATAACTTGTAATGCAAAAGTCCAGGTTAACAAATTTTTTTTTTTTTTAATAGTAAACATAAACTTTATTAAAGAAAAGAAAGAAGATACAAAAAAACAAAAGTGAAATAGAAGTCCACCAACAAACAACAGAACCAAAAACAAAAAACAAGATTGTAAAGAACAATCAACAAACAACAACCTTTCAATCTAACATAATGAAAAATAACGAAATGGCTTTAAAATCCACACAAGAAGATGCCAAAAGAGAAGCCAAATAATACGCTTTATCCGTAAAAAATTCTCTCCTCTTCAACTTCATTAAAGATTCTTCTATTTCTTTCTTCCCAAATAACCCATAGTGACGAAAACTCCATAACGCCAATAATACTAGTCTTCTTTCCTCCTTCAAGAGCTTGAAATTCTTCCATAAAAAAAGACCATAAAAACTTAGGAGCAGGCTATCTTAAACCAACAAATGAGAACAACTTACTCCATAATTTACCCTCCACTAGACAATGAAGAAAAAGATGATCCAAGTTTTCCCCACTATTCTTACACATGACATACCAATAGAGAGAGAGACAAGAACTAGGATATATTTTTTGGAGAACCTCACAAGTACTTAATTTCCGATGAGTAATAAGCCAAACTAAGAACTTAACCTTGTTTGGCACCTTTGACTTCCAAATAAGATTATCAAAGACAAACCTTGGATGAAAATCATTATAAATCAACTTTTCAAAAAGGGATTTGCAAGAAAAAGTGCCATTGGAGCTTAGCCTCCAAACATAATGAACCAATAAATTATCTTGTAATACAAAAATCCAGGTTAGGAATTGTAAGTAGGGTAGACTGTTGACAGAAAACAATTAGTACATGAACAACAGGGCAGCATAATGAACCAATAAATCAGGCAAATAGTTGAAAATGAGAATGTAGAATCACATGTAGCTTTATAACCTCAACTAATTTAGATGATTAAGTATGAAAGGATGATAAAGATGGAGAGGAATTCAATAATTAATCTCTTCCACTTAGTATTGTTTCTTGATGACCAAGCTTTTGAACTCCCACAGAAAACCGTAGACATAACACAACCCATGCTTTTCAATAAAAGCGAATATTCTTACCAGAAATTGACAAAACAAAAAAGTGAAACAAAATTCAAAAATTGTTGAAAGCCAAATTTCATAATGATGATACCCTATCGCCTTTGGAGGAACAAGAATAAAGTAACAATTGTTAAACATTGTAACATTTTATAAAGCAACATTTGATAAGAATACAGTTAGAAGAAGAGAAAGTTAGGTACTACATACCAAACAAGCTCTTCCTTTTTTCTCCTCTCCATGGATTTCAAGACCACAAATACAGGCCCGGATGAACTGACGTTTATTTTCACTGCTTTCAAGCAGAAGACTGTCCAGAAGATCTTTCAGAAGCCTATTGCAGTCACTAATCAACTTCGTCTTCTGCACTATCAAGCCGCGAATGACAATAAGAGCCTCTAGAATTTCTGACAGCAAATTGTCTCGCATGAACCTGGCATCACATCAAATAAAAAAGATGACGACTAGGGAAACACTTTAAACAAGAAACATGATTGGGAGGTACCGATATGATACCTGGATCTGATATTAGGGACATCTAGAAATTTTCCAAGAAGTTCTATTAGCTTGTGCAGGATGAATCCCTGTGAAATATCAATATGCAGACTCCTTTCTAGAGACTGAATATTACCGACTTCTTGAGTAATTAACTTACAAATCGTTGTTACACAACCCTGTACCGTCAAGAACAGACGAGCATCTTCAGAGTCAATCATCTTAAATAGTAATTCAAAATATTCTGAAGCACTTTCACCAGCAGCAAGAGTTGCTGGCAATAAGCCCATCAGTAAGCTCAACAACCGAAATCGTCTGGATGAACTTTGACCACAAAGTAAGCTAATCAGCATGCTCATCTCTGATCTGATTGATTGAGAACAGGCACTCAGGACAAGTTCAGTGACCCATGAACCTAGCTCAAATGTTGACAAGTCACTTCTAGTCATCTTATAAGCACATCGCTTCCACCTGAGAGCATATTTCAGAGCCAGGTAATCATTTCTCTGAGACCGAGATCTCTGGCCAGCACCTTTGACAGCCTGAGACACTTTATACTGCCTTCTAACAAAATCAAGATATGTTGCTCCCTTCTCCCACTCTGAATAACTCAGTAACTGAATATCTTGAGTCTTGTTAGAAACATCCCAATTCTTTTCTTCTGGCACAGATTTGCTACTGGTAACAGAACCACTGAAAGACCCAGAGACGTTTGAACTATTTTCATCCTTCAACTGCATAACAGGACCAGATTTCCCCACACCTTGCTCTTTATCTGATGACTCGGGCTTTGGAGGAGTACAAGCCTGAGATACAATTCTTAGACAAGGAAGTATGATATGCTCAGATATGGCAGGATGTTTAGCACCCATTTTAATGGAAGAGAACAACAACTGGAAAACAACACGTAATCTTGACTCCCAAAACTCATCAGCCAGTGAACACACTTCTGATAATAACAACAATTCCTCACGTGTGGCCATAGCAATGTCCATGGAGCGATGATGTTCAAGGCAGTACATTACTTTCCTCTGTATTAAACTGTTCAACTCTGTTACTGCATTAATATCTCCCTCAGAGAAAGCACAAAGTACTGCCCTAGCATGGACACGAGTTGACTTTGGACCCTGATGGATATTATTCTCAAACAATTCTGATAAGATACCAGCTGCAACAAGTTGTTTCTTTGAATTCAAATGCTTTGATAGCACTTGCAGTAACTCTAAACACTGTGTCACAAAAGTAGTTGCACAACCATAGCAATTATTTGGAGATCTGGAAACTATGAATCTTGATGCAGCCACTGTGTTATCTGAATGTCTCTGGTGCAAATAGTTCATCAAAACCCGACGAAGTCCCTGCAGTGTCTGAACACTTTTGGTGACAGAATCAAAAGCAGCTTTGCACTTCTCACCATATAGCACACCAAGAAGAGCAATTTTACGGTTTATCTTACATGAAGGTCCAGGCAAAGACACCATCATTTGCTGGACAGAGTCCTGCTGTGAATCCAACTCATTTTCCCCAATGCTTGATACAATCTTAAGAAGCGGCTTTTTGAAGCCCAAAAGTTGCTGATATCTTCTATGTGCATTTTCTGATTCTGATTCTATAGCTGTCAATCCCTTCTTCATATCTTCATCATTCTCCATGTTATCAAAACTAAAACTTGGCTTTGCCATGAAATTGAACTCGAAACGCCCATATTTGCTATATCCACACTCATTACACAGAAAAGAATCTAGATTTTCATAATTAATGTTGCGGCACTGCCTGCATTGATATGCATTCTCATGGCAATTGCCACAAATCCCATGCTTATCAGTAACAGGTCGACTGCAACGAGGGCATTGCAATGGTTCAAGGGACAAAGCCTGAAGATTTTCATAGAAAGAATCTAGCTCAATCATAAAATTACAGGCAGTTATTGGAATGGGAAATTCCACTTTCAGCTCAGTCTGATTAAAAGCTAGATGACAGCTTTTTGCACGCTTCCACAAGGACCAATTATTTTTCAACTCTGAAAGGTCAGACACTGGCCGATTGTTGTAGTAGAGATTCAAGACTTTCACTGATTTGGACTTACGTGCATCATGAACATTCATGGTCACAGTCTGGATGGTGTAACTCCCAGTGCATTTCACAATGATGCGATT
>CM034475.1:15975810-16145980 GCA_019925255.1 Litchi chinensis
GCAAGATTCTTGCAACCATCTCAGTGTTCCTCTGCTGTTTGTTTGATTTAAGGCCAGAAGGATGGCACAGTCTCTCCAGGAACATAAGAACTATTTTCTTGGCCTGTTCACCCATGCCAGTTTCCTCACTAGTGACAGTAAGAACACTCTGAGAGATACTTATATTGTCACTTTCGTTTGCTTCCAGTGTCAGACTCTCCACAATCAAAAGAATGCCTTCAGCTGGTTCCATGGCATCGACTGAGAAGGCACGCCTTGCAGTTTCAAGAAGTAGACCTAAAGCTCCTAGCCAATAAGGCCCGTCTGTTCTCTCTTATCTTGCAGCAGTACATAAGAAGATTAAGAACAGCTACCAGCTGCTCCTGGTTGGACTTCAAATCATCTCGCAAGCGCTGCACATTTAAATTAAAGGTCAGATGTCTAAATGAGGGGCTGTGATAAGACTTACCCATGGTTACAAAATAACTTGAATAAACTTACAAAATTAATATTTTAATAAGCAAAGGACTGCAGAACAGACAAAAATTATATATCTAATAGAATGCATAACTGTGACACTTATGCTGTCAAATAGATAAAAGACAAAAGCCTCAGAAAGGGAAAAAAGAAAATGGCATCAAAGAACATTCGAGTCTTCCAGTACTTGTAAAAGAGCTTAATATACAATGATCCTCAACATAAGTAAAGCAAAACAACAAATAAAAAATAATCAACCCAGAGATCCCACAACTGTGAAACCACATGCCAACAATTCTTTTGTGTATCTAAGCCACATCATGAACAATCACACCTTACGTTTGAAAAAGCATTAAGGCAATTGAAACATCCACATTGAAGCAACCAGAAATATCTAAAGAAACAAACAAGAAAAAGGAGATAATTTTAGTCCTATAAAAAAGGTAAATCTTTCTCAAATTTCCGGAAATTCTTTCCTAAGTGTTCTACTAATTTACACACCTGAATCATGCTCAATAAAATTTCAAGCCCTCCATATTCACGAACTGCACCTGCTATGGCAAATTCAATCTCTGGATCTTGTGATTCCTCCCTATCTTCCTCCAATTCTTTAATCATAGGCTCGGTGGCTTCACCATCTAGACCCTGCCAATTGTACAAAAGATAAATAATTAACAAAGTACACATCTCTTCTGGTCAACAGAAATGTAAACAATTCACATCTAAGTCTCATGTGTGGTTATGTTAAAAAAAAAAAAAAAAAGGTCTCATGTGGTTTGAACAGAATTTAACACCCAGAAAGGGTGCAAATTTATGAGAATATACAAACAAATTTTACTTATCATTTTTATTGAATAATAAAAGTAAATGCAAAATTTTAAATAGTAGTAACGAACCTGAAGCCGATAAGTCACTGTCATAGGAGGGCAGTCTCTGGCTGATGTCACAGCATTAGAGGATAACAAGGAAGAATTGACCATAGTGCTTGATGAATGACTACTTTTCTTCCAGACTTGTTCATAAACTTGAGCAATGCTCAAATCAAGGGAGATAATATTCCCAGCTACCAGCAGCTCCATGCCATAGTCATCTTCTAAAAGGCCCAGAAGATCCAATTGATGACAAATTTTATTTTTCACATCACGCATCAGTGGACCAATCTCAGCACTAGAATATGGATTCTTAGTCATTGATCCCCTGATAAACTCTTCTTGCGTGTGAGCCTTGTTAAGAACCAACAGATACACAGATTCTGGTTTTGTTGGGCAGATCAAATTGCAGAGCTGCTCTAATATAAACTGCCACAGGTAGCCATTCAGTTGCAATGAGCAGTTTGACAAAGGAAAACAGTTACCAACACAAGAGATAACTTGTAATGCAAAAGTCCAGGTTAACAAATTTTTTTTTTTTTAATAGTAAACATAAACTTTATTAAAGAAAAGAAAGAAGATACGAAAAAAACAAAAGTGAAATAGAAGTCCACCAACAAACAACAGAACAAAAACAAGAAACAAGATTGTAAAGAACAATCAACAAACAATCAACAAACAACCTTTCAATCTAACATAATGAAAAATAACGAAATGGCTTTAAAATCCACACAAGAAGATGCCAAAAGAGAAGCCAAATAATACGCTTTATCCCGTAAAAAATTCTTCTCCTCTTCAACTTCATTAAAGATTCTTCTATTTCTTTCTTCCCAAATAACCCATAGTGACGAAAACTCCATAACGCCAATAATACTAGTCTTCTTTCCTCCTTCAAGAGCTTGAAATTCTTCCATAAAAAAAGACCATAAAAACTTAGGAGCAGGCTATCTTAAACCAACAAATGAGAACAACTTACTCCATAATTTACCCTCCACTAGACAATGAAGAAAAAGATGATCCAAGTTTTCCCCACTATTCTTACACATGACATACCGATAGAGAGAGACAAGAACTAGGATATATTTTTTGGAGAACATCACAAGTACTTAATTTCTGATGAGTAATAAGTCAAACTAAGAACTTAACCTTGTTTGGCACCTTTGACTTCCAAATAAGATTATCAAAGACAAACCTTGGATGAAAATCATTATAAATCAACTTTTCAAAAAGGGATTTGCAAGAAAAAGTGCCATTGGAGCTTAGCCTCCAAACATAATGAACCAATAAATTATCTTGTAATACAAAAATCCAGGTTAGGAATTGTAAGTAGGGTAGACTGTTGACAGAAAACAATTAGTACATGAACAACAGGGCAGCATAATGAACCAATAAATCAGGCAAATAGTTGAAAATGAGAATGTAGAATCACATGTAGCTTTATAACCTCAACTAATTTAGATGATTAAGTATGAAAGGATGATAAAGATGGAGAGGAATTCAATAATTAATCTCTTCCACTTAGTATTGTTTCTTGATGACCAAGCTTTTGAACTCCCACAGAAAACCGTAGACATAACACAACCCATGCTTTTCAATAAAAGCGAATATTCTTACCAGAAATTGACAAAACAAAAAAGTGAAACAAAATTCAAAAATTGTTGAAAGCCAAATTTCATAATGATGATACCCTATCGCCTTTGGAGGAACAAGAATAAAGTAACAATTGTTAAACATTGTAACATTTTATAAAGCAACATTTGATAAGAATACAGTTAGAAGAAGAGAAAGTTAGGTACTACATACCAAACAAGCTCTTCCTTTTTTCTCCTCTCCATGGATTTCAAGACCACAAATACAGGCCCGGATGAACTGACGTTTATTTTCACTGCTTTCAAGCAGAAGACTGTCCAGAAGATCTTTCAGAAGCCTATTGCAGTCACTAATCAACTTCGTCTTCTGCACTATCAAGCCGCGAATGACAATAAGAGCCTCTAGAATTTCTGACAGCAAATTGTCTCGCATGAACCTGGCATCACATCAAATAAAAAAGATGACGACTAGGGAAACACTTTAAACAAGAAACATGATTGGGAGGTACCGATATGATACCTGGATCTGATATTAGGGACATCTAGAAATTTTCCAAGAAGTTCTATTAGCTTGTGCAGGATGAATCCCTGTGAAATATCAATATGCAGACTCCTTTCTAGAGACTGAATATTACCGACTTCTTGAGTAATTAACTTACAAATCGTTGTTACACAACCCTGTACCGTCAAGAACAGACGAGCATCTTCAGAGTCAATCATCTTAAATAGTAATTCAAAATATTCTGAAGCACTTTCACCAGCAGCAAGAGTTGCTGGCAATAAGCCCATCAGTAAGCTCAACAACCGAAATCGTCTGGATGAACTTTGACCACAAAGTAAGCTAATCAGCATGCTCATCTCTGATCTGATTGATTGAGAACAGGCACTCAGGACAAGTTCAGTGACCCATGAACCTAGCTCAAATGTTGACAAGTCACTTCTAGTCATCTTATAAGCACATCGCTTCCACCTGAGAGCATATTTCAGAGCCAGGTAATCATTTCTCTGAGACCGAGATCTCTGGCCAGCACCTTTGACAGCCTGAGACACTTTATACTGCCTTCTAACAAAATCAAGATATGTTGCTCCCTTCTCCCACTCTGAATAACTCAGTAACTGAATATCTTGAGTCTTGTTAGAAACATCCCAATTCTTTTCTTCTGGCACAGATTTGCTACTGGTAACAGAACCACTGAAAGACCCAGAGACGTTTGAACTATTTTCATCCTTCAACTGCATAACAGGACCAGATTTCCCCACACCTTGCTCTTTATCTGATGACTCGGGCTTTGGAGGAGTACAAGCCTGAGATACAATTCTTAGACAAGGAAGTATGATATGCTCAGATATGGCAGGATGTTTAGCACCCATTTTAATGGAAGAGAACAACAACTGGAAAACAACACGTAATCTTGACTCCCAAAACTCATCAGCCAGTGAACACACTTCTGATAATAACAACAATTCCTCACGTGTGGCCATAGCAATGTCCATGGAGCGATGATGTTCAAGGCAGTACATTACTTTCCTCTGTATTAAACTGTTCAACTCTGTTACTGCATTAATATCTCCCTCAGAGAAAGCACAAAGTACTGCCCTAGCATGGACACGAGTTGACTTTGGACCCTGATGGATATTATTCTCAAACAATTCTGATAAGATACCAGCTGCAACAAGTTGTTTCTTTGAATTCAAATGCTTTGATAGCACTTGCAGTAACTCTAAACACTGTGTCACAAAAGTAGTTGCACAACCATAGCAATTATTTGGAGATCTGGAAACTATGAATCTTGATGCAGCCACTGTGTTATCTGAATGTCTCTGGTGCAAATAGTTCATCAAAACCCGACGAAGTCCCTGCAGTGTCTGAACACTTTTGGTGACAGAATCAAAAGCAGCTTTGCACTTCTCACCATATAGCACACCAAGAAGAGCAATTTTACGGTTTATCTTACATGAAGGTCCAGGCAAAGACACCATCATTTGCTGGACAGAGTCCTGCTGTGAATCCAACTCATTTTCCCCAATGCTTGATACAATCTTAAGAAGCGGCTTTTTGAAGCCCAAAAGTTGCTGATATCTTCTATGTGCATTTTCTGATTCTGATTCTATAGCTGTCAATCCCTTCTTCATATCTTCATCATTCTCCATGTTATCAAAACTAAAACTTGGCTTTGCCATGAAATTGAACTCGAAACGCCCATATTTGCTATATCCACACTCATTACACAGAAAAGAATCTAGATTTTCATAATTAATGTTGCGGCACTGCCTGCATTGATATGCATTCTCATGGCAATTGCCACAAATCCCATGCTTATCAGTAACAGGTCGACTGCAACGAGGGCATTGCAATGGTTCAAGGGACAAAGCCTGAAGATTTTCATAGAAAGAATCTAGCTCAATCATAAAATTACAGGCAGTTATTGGAATGGGAAATTCCACTTTCAGCTCAGTCTGATTAAAAGCTAGATGACAGCTTTTTGCACGCTTCCACAAGGACCAATTATTTTTCAACTCTGAAAGGTCAGACACTGGCCGATTGTTGTAGTAGAGATTCAAGACTTTCACTGATTTGGACTTACGTGCATCATGAACATTCATGGTCACAGTCTGGATGGTGTAACTCCCAGTGCATTTCACAATGATGCGATTGTCAGTAAACTTTGTTTCAGATTTCAGACTTTCTAGCTTCATCCTGCTATAAGGAACCTCCGGAGAGCTGCAAGCAACACAAGGCTCGCTCTCGAGATAATAGCCATCAAATTCCACCAGACCACTCAAAGTGTTGTATATGCGAGAATTGGGATGATTAGCAATGAGCTCATTTTGCAAATGAAGTGTCTCAAAGATGGACCTGATTACATCCGTGGTCAAGCAGCAATCAATGACTTCAGAGCTCTGCTGCTTTGAATTATTATCAGGTACTTTCCCCAGCAACCAAGCAACCAACTCAGTGTACTTAACAATGTTCTGACCATACATAGGTAGGCACTTCACTTTCAGCAGGAGCTCAGTTAACATGGTTTCCTTAAATGCATGCTTTCCATGGTGCCATGCACCATAGAGAACACACTTGGCCTCTGCACGCACAGAGCTTGCATTCCATTCGAGTAAAAAGCAATCAATAAATTGCCTCAGGACATCACCACCCTTCTCAGTGAAGATAATATCTACAACAGCCTCCATGTCCAAATAAGACTTTTCTGAACTAGAGTCACTTCCATCTTCACTTTTCTTCTTCTTCTTTGAGTCTAGAGAATGTGCACTTGGCTTGTTCAAACTTACTCCTGAATCCCCTGCATCCCCCTTGTGTACAGAGTGACTCATTTCCTTTCCAAAATAGAAGGCCAAATTCAATAATTTAAGAGTCTGGATGACTGACTCTTCACCAAAATAAAACACTCCATTCATCAGAAAGGGCAAAACTTCTTCATGTCTCAAGCAGTATTTCTGCCAGTTCCGTGGCCGTGCAGCAGCCACTTCAGCCATTGTAGAGAGGCACTTCACAATCTTAACACTTCTCTCATATGGAATAGTATTCTGGAAGCCACCAGATTTGTTTACATGTTTGTAAAGTTTCTTCACTTCACTCGAGAATTGCCAAGTGTCTCGAACACTGTAATAATGAGTTTTACTCCCACAGAGATGCAGAAAGAGTCTCCTTGCATATCTTCTTACAAATGTTGTATGAGGATTATTGATGTAACTGCAGAGGACATCCTGATATCCATCTAGCTTCAAATCCTTACCAGATGAAATCTTGTAAACTTTCTCTTTCTCCCCATTCTTGTCTTGCTTCTCTGGTCTAACTAAGGTGTACACAAGTCGAAAAGCATTCTCTAACAGTAGCCTATGATAGTCCATGAAAATATCTGTGCGATGGGCTTTCACATATGAATCTGAAAAGAACGGAGAGAAATTACCGGCTGGTAAATCTCTTCGGATTGTTAGTAGAGCTCCACATCCAGAAGCAGCACTCAGATCTTGTGGACTCTCAAAATTAACAGCTGGAGACTTAAAAACATGCACTAGTTGCTGCAGGATATCCATTAGATAATTAACAAAAGCTTGGTTTCTGAGAGAATTACATGCTCGAAGCAGTTGGCAGGCAAAATCATTTTTCACTTGATCATCCAAAGAAGACTGAGATGCAACAGAAGCTGAGATCTGGATACCACTTTTATCATGAGTGTCAGCATTCCCACTTGGTTTTGTAATTGCAGTGTCACTGCCAGGTTGGTGCCAGTTTCGAAGCATCAATGTGAAGAACATGAAGACAAGAATTGCAACTTGCCCAAAAGAACGGGTTCTGGCTGCAAAGGGTTTGTTAAGATTTATTTCATCCAGAAACCATTTAATTAATTTCTCTAAATCTAAGCTTTCAGGCTTTGAGCTGTCTATAAACGGGCCACCCACAGCAGACGATAATCTGTAGAACAGTTGCATAATAGGGATAGCTTGAACTCCAGATGTTGTCTCCATCCATCCTTTTAACTGTTCAAGAAGCTCAGAGAGAAGCAAGGAATTCACAGCTCGTGTTGAAGCAGAAATTGAAACAGTGTCAGTCATGGAAGCAGAAAATTCTCCAGATTCATTGGGCTCCAAGACATGAATTGAAGGAGCAGAATTCTGCATTCTGACATCAGTTGTGACAGGCATCAGATTTGAATCACTTACAATATCTGAGGAGAAGTGAATCTCATTTCCATCGCCACCTATTGATTCCACTTCAATTGGAATTGCTGTCATGGGATGATCTCTAGAATGAGGTGGAGGAAGCCGATCTGCATCCAATACTTCATAGCATGCCTCACATAAATCAAAATCTGGACAAACTGTGCAATGCCATCTCCGCCTAAGTATTGGAACTGTGGTGCACCCATCACAACAGTAATGAACAGATGAGGTACCTGAATCTTCTTCAATCACAACTTGTGTATTTCCACCAGATGACTCAGCAGGGATGGAGGTAGATGCTGCATTATCTGCCACCTCATCTACTCCTAACATTGTTTGCTTCGGAAATGGAACTTGAAGCAATCTTGATGATATCGCTAAGCTGAAAATGGATGAAACTAGAAATTAACATCTAAAACAGAAATGATTAGGCAATGCAGCATAAAGTACAATAAAAATAAATGAACCTGCTTGAAGCTTGAACTGCCTCATTTGGAAAGAACAGAAGTTTCTTCAATAGTTCAACAGCAGGAGCAACAGGGTGCCCTGCTGTATCCTTTCCATGCAAAGACAGGCATTCGGCATAACTATAAATAAGCTCCACAGAGGAAACAACAATATTATTCATAGTCTGCGTGTCAGGTTGCTCTAGATCCAAAATTCCCCACAGAACTTGCATAAGTCCATTCATCACTTCAGAACCTACACCAATGAGAATGATAAGTAACAGAGCCAACATACAGGATAAGATATATGGTCTTTTTTTCCCTTCAATGTTTTCCGCTTGCAATGCAAATAGAATCTAGCAGACAATCACATCCACCAAAGAATGAAACTCAACTGGATTTTCAAAAACCAACAAAATTATGCACAAGGATGAGGAATGGAAACTGGACACACAAGCAGCCAGTACCCAATTGGGTAACAAGAAAGAACAAGGAGACTTACCTCAAGCACCACAAAAGCAACTTTAACAGTTAGAATCCACCATTACCAGATCACGGCTTCACAGAACATCAAATTAATTTAAAAAGTAAATTACGATGACATCCAACCAAATAAATTTGCTTAGGCAATGACACTACCCTAAGTTCAATAACTCTCATGTAAGAACAACTAGGTCAAGCCAAAGAGTAGATCCAAAAAAAATCAACAAGTACAGCAATAGCAACAGCAAAAACAACAAAATCCTAGAATATCTAACCATTTAAGAAAATTCAATTAAATCGTGATGCACAGCGCATGTGACATCTATGTCTTCAGATCAATTCATCAACGAACAATGTTTTTTCATAAGGAGAAAAAAAAATAACTGAAACTTGCTGGCTAGCGTAAATTATTAATTCAAGCCAAAATAGGACATTTATATTAACATATTCTGACCATCCTCTTGTGCATCAGCTTATTTTTAATTAACTTAGACTAGAACATACAACAATTTGCTGACAACATAAATTCTGAGAACCACATCACTTGGATATAATAAAGACAAGCACTCAACACCATAAATTAGATAATGCAGTTGATGAGGTTTAACACTAAGCTGCGATGAAATAAGAAAACAAACAGGCATTAAGTGCAAACTGAACTCAATTTGCATCAAATCAAAGGCTTACGTGTATGCTGATTACAGTTCACAAATATATCAGTATTCAGTACCCACGTACACCTTTCTTTTGAGATAACTATTATGATTCAATTGAGCCTTATTTCAGGTTATACGTTAGATGATGGATTTTTTTTTTTTTTTTTTAAATTTCAACTGTTATTAGGTTAATTAAGGTTTTAATGTTAAGACTTCCTAATATGTTTGTTTTCTTTTGAGATGTCTAAATACAAAAGGTGAGTGTTTTACATTTAGAAAATTGCAATATTATATATATATATGGATTTAATATTTAAATCAAAATTATCTTGATAGTTAAAGTATTGCGTAATTTTAATTATTTAAACTAATTGAAATAAATAAAATTTTTACTTTCTTAAAAAAAAAAAAAAAAAAAAAAAAAAAAAAAAAAAAAATAATTAAAAAAAATAAAAAAGTAAAAAAAAAAAAAAAAAGAAACCTTTTTGGCTCAAAAATAAAAGTTATATATTTTTAACCCCAAATGAAACTTCAATCATTTTAAACTCTTTTCAACCCTCTAAAACATATCACATGCAACATTGCATGTGAATATTTCCAATTCTACTACTTAAAAACATTTCACAAGCAACATTGTACGTGAAATGGGTAAAAATAATTGGAGTTTTGTTTAGGGTTTTTAAGGCTAGGCTAAAATCAAATTTTCACTTTTCCATGAGCCTTTTTTTTTCTTTAAATTTCCACTAAATTTAATGTAAAATAAGAATAGATTCTTTTTTCAAATAGTTAATTTCGTTAATATTTTTAATAAATGATTCTATATTTGAAGAATCAAAATTTCTTACAAAAATATTTTTAAAGATTAAATGGAATACAAGCTAGCCCACTCCCTCCTCCATCTTTGGCTGTAACCTCCTAAAACACAATGGAGGCCATTGATGGCCTCCCCCCTTAAACAAATGGGAAGCACTAATTGACCTCCTCTAACCAACATCAGCAATTCTGCCTCCTTCCATGCCAAATATTTGATAGCGCCAAGGTTTGTGAGGATTGGGATTTTTAGGAATATGAGTATTTTTGGTATTCATTTAATTGTGTAAAATTATTTAGGATGTTATCCGTTAATCTGTGGGTCAAGACTGTTTCATTAAAAGAAACGTAAAAAATATGTAACTTCCTTTAATTAAGATAAATTTAGATGCTTTTATCTTAATTGTATCCTTAAAGTAATACATAACCTAAACTCAATTTAAGTGTTAAGTTAAATTAACTTTCAGTAGCTAAAAACAGACAACCCTTAAGTCTAAGGTGCAATTCTACCTTGAGTGAGCACATGCAGATGCGCACATGCACACACACACACACAAAAAGATGATGCATTAGGGACTGTGTCAATACCATTTGTCTCAAGGAACAATGCTAAATTAGCCCGACGATGCAATGCAATCTTTGATACAGCACGCATCTGAGAAGTGAACTCTTCGATAATCCATCCTCCAGTAGAACCACCAACTCCCAGCATTGACGAAAGCACAGATGTAGATTTGACCACTCCAAGAAGGCGCATACTGTCCTTAATCTAAGATTGAACAATCTATTAGTGACTGAAAGAGAGGCTTAAAGACACACATATCTCCTCAAATAGACAGAAAGAAAAAATAATCTAAAGAAAAAATAACCTATCATACAGAACCTGCCTCCAGCACTTACTTGGTAATAGATCTCCTTTTTGGGGAATACAGCCTGCAAGACACGGCAAGCAGCAGTCTGCATCATGGGCTCCCTGTCACTTTCAAATATTGTTTCCAGAAACTGCTTGCATCTGAGCTTGCTCAGGACTCCTTTCAGATCCTCTTCTTGTGACCAACATAATGGAAAGAACTTAGAGAGAAGCTTAAGACCATCTGCTATTACCTGCTCCTGAATGGAAGCTGACTGAATTGACCTAGACTTTTTCCTAGACCCAGAAAGCAATGGATTGCAACCAAGGACGTGAGCTTCCATATCCAAAACAGCATCCATTTTTTCCTTCCAACCAAATTCATCTTTAGCTCGACCATAAACTTCTAGAGAGTCTATTCTAGGCAGAGCAGTGCCATTAAAGGTTGGTCCAACAGTGATGAAGAACTCTTCATCAGCAAGGAGCGATTCAGCAACTGTAAATGGTATATCATACCAAGAACGCATGCCCTCATCTAACTTGATCACCCTTTGGAATATGGTAATTTCAGAAGGTATGTGATTTGCTGAAGTATTACCCACGTGGACACGAAAACCCACCATGACAATATCAGGGTTGGAGTTGGAGACACATATCTAGAAAAACGTAGAGGGGAATGTAATTAAAACCAGAGTTCAAAAAGGCATGTACCATATGAATCAGGTTAAGTTGAATAACCTATAATCATTATTTAATCACTAAAGTGCAATTAAGCAAGAAAGAAATTGGAGACCGAGCAGAACAATCACAATTAAAAATATTGAACAGATAAAATAGAAACAATAAAGAATTAGGCATATGCAAGCATTCATAAATCATATAATAAGAACGTGCCGCTTTAAACACCCACCAATTAGGCAGCGTCATAGTCAAGTTTCTGTCTTTTTTCTTTCACTCATTGCATTCATCATAATTGACATACTCACCAAATCAACTAATAAATATCCAGTCTCCATCACTTTTTATATTTTAACAATATTTGAGGTTCAGCATCAGGTGTGACAGTCCCAAAACCCATGACTGCTGTAAATTTAAAGTCTAAAGTGTAATACCTTCCAAGCTTTCAACACCATGCAAGTTCATGAAGCCATCACAAAATTACAATTGTAGCATGCCACAATGTTACTAAACCATCAAAAATCTAAAAACACCAAACATCAGCAGTCAAACAATCTACCACCACATGATATACTACACCAAATAAAAATTAGGTAATACCTTCAATTGATTGATAAATATCAAGCATATATGAAACAGCAAACAAAACTAATCCAGAGACAATCAACCTCAAAAGGGATATCAATGATAAAGGACAACAAGGCTATGCCATTTAGATCAGAAAGTTCATGAAAGATATCCAAGGCCACAACCACCAGTAAACAAACATGAAAGAACAAATGTTGAAAAAGAAACTGACAGCTAAACAACAATATCTGACATCAGAAGCCAGAACCTAAATCAACACTACCTTAAATCCTGCAGGGCTTGGGCTTTCTAAAAAGCCATCTTCAGATACCAAACTCTGCTTAGCTCCTTCAGAATCACTGTTCCTGATGGCATCACCGCCTAGTTTCACATCAGCTGTAATGGAAACTGTTTTCTCAAAGAAATCAAGTGGAAATTCCGGCTTTGTACCAGCATATGCCTTATTGTTTAAAATATTAAAACCTAATTTCTTAACTTTTTCTGCAGTCACACTTGTGGCAGCATCAACTCCCACAGGAACATGTGAGTATATCTGAAGACTTCCATCCTCATACAAAACAAGACAGTGAATTTTGTCTTTGGACAACGGCTTGTATGCTGTTATCCCAACTAAAAGTGAGGTTGAGCCAACAGCATGGCGTAAGTTCTGTGCATACAACTCATCAGACCCTATGGATATAGCAACTGCAGAATTAGCTTTCTCACTTGAGAAGCAATAAAATAACCCACTGCCAACCAGCAACTCTTTCCAACGATGAAGTCCAGCTGATCGAAGCTTGCCATCTTGCTCCTCATATATGCAAGACAACTCACTTAGAGATGTTGCATTTGGACTCAGCCTACCTACCAAAGTAGTGCCATCTTGATAGGAAAGAAAAAGTACTTTATATGTTGAAGAAAAGTACAAAGAAGAGCCCTTGGCAAGAATTTCTTTGTCCAGAATCTGAATCGTTTCCTTCAATGGCGTGGCCCCCACATTACCAGCCACAGATATTTCCAGCCTGTATAAACTTCCACATTCTGAAAGAACAATAAGAAACATCCTTCCACGAGAAGCCAAAACAAGTGTTGCATCCACAATCATGTCATCTGGCAATGTGAAGTAGTGCATGGGACTAATGTTATCCTGAGAAAGATCATATATCTTGACAAATCTGTTAGTGACCACCATTAACTGAACCAGAGAATTTGAAACCCAGTCTATCCTCCTAATGTAAGCACCTTGCAAAGCAAGCTCAATGGCAAGACGGTCAGTCACGTCACCACGAGGATTCAAAGTTAGGACCTGGCAATCTTCATAGCCTGCTACAGCGAGGTAGTTCTCTACCATTGAATTAAATGCAAGATGAACTATTTCAAAGCGAACAACATTCCTTGAGAGAGGCTTAACATTGGCCTTGTCCGCTGTTACAGGAGCAATGGTGGCCTGCCCTATTAACTGCCCAACATCAAATATAGCAACTTTGTCACCTTCTCCAACAGCCAGTCGACCTCGTGTACTAACACTAAGCAAAGATTTGACAAGAGAACCACTTGCTAAATGTGATTTAAGTTCTCTGGCATTTGAATAATCAGCCTTTATCTTTAGATCTAGTGACCCACTTTTATATGCCTTCTTCAATTGCAAGAGATCCACACCATAAGAAAGTACCTTGTCTTTGCCCAATAAAATTCGCTTATCTTTTGAAAGATTGGATTCCCTTCTGCTGGTTATAGAAGGCAACAAAGAAGAGAAAATTTCAAGCACATGTCCCTCTAGATCAAGTTCTTCAAATAAGTTTGGGATCACATCTTGAAGCTCTCTTGGAATGGATAACCTGAGTGTGTTATCTGTATCTGCACAGACATCCTCATCCAGATCTGAATCACTTTCAGGAAGCTGATCTGCATCCTCAGTAAAGCGGAAAAAGGATTGAAAATTAATTGCACCACGTGCTGGGGCAGTCTCTGTTCCGGTATATTTTCGAGGCTTCAAGCATTGACAATTGCTACCCCTAACACCCCCAGCTCCACAATCACAAAAAAATCGACTTGAGCGAGAATATACAACACGATGACCACGGTGACAAACTTTTGCACACACAGAACAACAGCCTTTAGACACTGTCAGATCACAAGTATAGCAAAAATACCAGTGTTGTTCCATAAAATTGCTGCCACTGGAAGTAAATGTACAAACTTTAGAAGCAAGGGCTCTTTCACTATTAGGATCATCTTCTTCATCTTTATCTATGCTAACGACCTCACCATCAGATGTTCCATCATCCTCGTCTTCATCTATGGAAGTTGCATCACATTCAAGAGGTGTGGATCCCCCCTCTTGGTTCTCACAAAGTACCAAAGTCTCAGAATTTTTCCTTGACCCCACTTGCCTAGAAGCCATGGGACCCACCACAACACTGTTACTAGACAGAGACTTTCCCGAAGACTTCTCTGGAGTATTCTTAAATGACCCACAATCGCTCAGGACAGTTCCAAGAAAGCCAAAGAGAAATTTCAATCCCGGAAGCAGACGTTCATCACCAACCAACTTATCCATCAACATCACAATCCTCTTCAAGAGCAATTTCATTGAATTCTCCCCTCTTGAAAGTTGGACAACAAAATGGAAAAAGGACTTGGCAATATGAATATCAAATTGTGTAAATGCTGTTTCAAGTGAAACGAGCACAGCTTCAAATAAATGACTATGCAGTTCCCTTGATTGTGATTCTTCAGTTGAGGATACAAGACAAAAAATAAAATTCATGGTTGACTCTCTAAGAATACTAGAATTTCCCTTTGCACAGTTAGCCCCACCTGAAGCTTCAATTGTGCAACCCAAAAGTCTCTTCTCAAACCACTTAGACAAGAGAAGCAAATCCATACCAATGAATTTTTGCTGTATCTTCTGTTTGAGAAATGTGCATAGCTCTCCAGATAAGAGATCAACAAAGAAGTTAAGCACCTTTTTATTAACTGATTCAGAATAACAATTATCCAGAGAGTCAATCAGAACCAATATATCACCATGCTGCAACCCATAGAACTCCTTGACCTCTTGAGTCACATCATCTACACCAAGATAAAATTTGAAAATAACAGACTTCAGAGGGTCTTTCCTGAGAGTATCCATGGTATCAACAGTCTTTGCAATTACCCATTCAAGGATATTGTTGTCCCTCACTTCCTTGGTATTGATGTCCCTTAAAAACCCCTCCATGTTCTTCATTAAAAATAATTCAGAATAATCTGGCATTTCCAAGCCAGCACTCAAGTTGCAATATATGGCTTCACATTTTTCATGAAGGCTTTCAAAGATCTGATCAAACTTCATGATCATCACTGAATCAAGAATTTGACGAAGCACATCAATCTCTATGCAAACATTGGCATGCAAATTTTTCACTTTAACCAACCCATCTAAAACAAAAATTATGCCTCTTATGTTAAGAAGACATGAAAGAAGGATTCCACTAACAGGTTGAAGATGAGATGGAAAACCATGCAACATACATTCAGAAAACAACTTAAATAAGGTTCCTGAAGCCCTTCTGTCAACAACTCCATCCAACTTCAGCAAGAGGTGAAACATAGACTCCAGCTGGCAAGAAGTGGTGCCACTCTTCTCAAGGAGTTCATCCTGCAAGGATTTGTCCAATTTACTGTGTTTGAGAAGTAGCAGAGAAAACTGATTAGCATCGCACTGGCCATGATCTAAGGTAGCAAGGAAAGCTTTCTGATAAGCATGTAGGTATCTGCTCAACAAGGATGACAACATCCTCAACAGTACAGAGATTTTACCAGCATCAATTAAGGAGTTAACCAAGCTATCAGCAACAGTGATATAATCTGTGTCCCTGGATGTGGTTTCAGTCCACCACGAGCTCACTGCAGGCACTTTATTCTTCATGCAATATCCCCAAATACCCACATTCAACAAGGACAGTACCAGAGACAACCATGAGCCATTTCTTAAGAAATCCCATCCTAGTTCCTCAATGTCCTCTGGTATGTGCACAGCATGTACATGCTGCAGCACACCAATTACAACATCTGGAAGATTACAGTCCTTGCCAACAACATTAGGCTGACATAGAAGTAAATGACTTAAGTGATAAAAATGTGCCAGGCTAGCTGTGTCCAGACCTTGCCTCCACTCAGAAAGATGACACTCCACGGGTGAGCCCAAGGTAGGTATATCCCAACAGAGTATAAAAATGTATCTTTCAACAATAATGTCTTCCACTGCCGAAGCTTTCCTACCTTTCCAAAAACTCATAATCCTTGAGAAGGTCTGACACGTGTCACCCCAACTCAAGCACAAGGATTCAATAGCTAATTCATCTCTACAAAGAGAAAGTGGAAGGACTGCAATATCAATCAATTGACTGACAAGGCTATTTATGATGGGCTCTTCTTCAATCCATGCACCCATTATGCTCTTGAGAGTGATTGTTGCCCAAGAAGACAACGGATCATTGACATTACTAGGCACTTGTGACCCAAAACTTGGGGCTTCCCTCAATTTTGATCGCAAATTCAGAAGCAATAATGAAGGACAATTATGCAAGTAAAATATCATACAACGAAGCACCAATATCAACCTTGACACTAGTACAGCCCAGCAAGACAACTGTGTGCTGTTGAAACCTTCAGATGGAGTATCTAACGCTTGGAGGCAATTAAAAACCAAGTTTGCCAGTGTGGCCTTTTCTCCTTCAGACGATAAGTGGAATGCAAAAAGAATAATCTCCATGTGAAACAAAGATGGAAGTGTCCCAAGAAATTCCTTGAGGCTAGGACATTTCAAACAAACAACTTTTGCCTTCTCAGTAACAAAATCAATAAATCCTTGGTAGATTTTAATCCTCAACTGATGACCAGCTAAGCCTACTTGACAGAAAAGCGTGTGGGCCAGCAAGGTCAAGGTCTGATCATTATAAACAAAGATACCATTTTCAACCTTCAAAATTTGCTCAACCAGGTGCGCTTCCAGTACATCAGAAAAAGCATGGCAAGTGAGAAGGTTAAGCAGAAGTCCAAGGCAAAGTTCCTGGATCTGCATAGCTTTCCTCTCTTCATGCAGGGCAGTACAATTGTCAGACGTTTCAGAACAACCTTGACAATAAAGTAAGGAGAGCAAAATATCAATATGATCTGCACTGAGCTTTTTGCAGCCATCTTCAAAAACAGAAGGATGCCATTCCTGAGAGAAGACACACAGTTTCAACAAGCTCAACAGTTCTGTAGCAGCTTGCATTGGCATATTACAATTGCTAGAGCTAGAATTGACAGCAACTGCTGGCTGGTCAAATCCATCTGATGATCCCACAGAGCGACTGCCCTCAGAGAAAAGATTCCCAAACAGAGCCTCGTCTTCAAGGCAAACTATATTTTCTGATTCCGAGGTGCAATTTACTTTGGGACAACCAGAAGGCAATCTATCCACTTTTAACCTTAGTTTTACTCCTTCAGAGTGGAGAAAAAACAGAAGATGCATCAGATTGTCCACCCATTGCTTTGATGGAGGGAGTATCATTTTCATCAGTTCTTCAACTGAGAACTGCTTAACCAAAGGAATCTTCTCATGATGTACATGGCATGAAGGGGAATCAATTAATATATCTGCACAGTCCCCAGTAGGTTCTCTTTTGAACTCCTTAAGATCGAAAGCCTGATGTGTTTGCTTCTTGACATCTTGAATGAGTTTCAATATGTAAAGAACAGTACGAGGAAAGTAAGCTAAGGGTACCTTTATGTTAGCAGAAGAATTGTTGTATCTCCATATAGAAGAGTCCAAATTATTCAATATAGAAGCCACTATACATGCTTGGACATTCTGAAAAACATAGCTGTTGCAGAAAATAAGTTGGACCAGGTGAAGAAATTCTTCCAACAGCAATAATATGATGCTTTCAAAACTACCCTCAACAGCAGCATAATTATTTGGAAATTCAAAACCAGGTCTAAACAATCTAGGCAATACATCGGCAAATGATGCAATTACTTGCAACAATGAGGCATCATATTCAACAAATGGAACACCCTTAACAAGACTTCTCAGCAACTTGAAAATCCTCAGGCTGAAAGATAATCTCCTTCGAAAATTCGTGCCTGCTGTCTTCTCATCAAACATATCTGGCAGCTCAACCAGTTCTTTGCAGAGCAAAATTAGACGCTGGATGCATTCCACATGAGCAACTGCCCAATGTTGAAACAGAAAAACTACACTGTTCAAATCCTGGTGGAAAGTGAGCCCAATGTGTCCAGATGCTTGCCGATCAGGTTGGGGTTGCACGCATTCAGATGCTAATGTCATTAATAGTCGATCCACAGGTTTCTCTTCCCTAGAGCAACCGATACCACCTTGAAGAGAGAAAGAAGGAAAAAAAAAAAAAGTATAGGGTTGGAAAAGATTAAGTTGCAAGCTTGATAAGAATTAAATTATCAAAAAACAAAAAAGGAAGGTGAAAGAAAGAGCTCATTACAGTCAACAAAATCTAAGATACCTTGAAGACTGCATTTTAAACTATCATCCAACAAAATAACACTGCAGTCGCTTGAAACCACTGGCAACAACTCTACAAGGCTATTTACAGAGTACTCCTGCAATTGTTCAAACACTCTATCTGTTCCATCAACCAGCACCATCTCCAAAAACTGAATTATATTATTCTGAAATTCAAAAAACAATGATGCCAGTTAGCTTGACAATTATATTATTAAAAACAATGATAAAACAAAAGCAGAGGTTGCAAAGTATTGAGATGGAACATTAAGCACAATTAGTTTGATGGATGGATAGATTGAAGAAAACGGGAAACCAACAAGCCAGGAAGGCAGCTCATTTGTCAATGAATAGCAATAACCATAAGCTAAAATATCCAAAGAACAGCATTGCTCATAAAACTCCTGTAGGAAATATATTTGCTTATAAACAAGGTTTGAAGGTACATTATACAGTGTGGTATGGGCATCCTGCCATGATACAATACGAGCATAACAGTATGGTTGGTAGGGGAGTATCAACCGAGAATTAGCTTTAAAAAGGCAAAAACGCTAATTTTTTAATATTTATTTTTTAAAAAAATTATTTATCTACTCCTATGAGTGGTTAGTAAGAATGGTTGAGCCTTGGAGGTTATTTCCTCAAGGTCTAAGATTCAAACCTTCATGGGTACCTACATAACCAAATGTTATAAATCATTGTTTTCAAAGATTGTAAGGTTCAGCGGGGGCTCCAGTTTCAAACTCGAATTCACTAAGGAATTTCAGGAGATTCCTAAATTATCCAAAAAAAAATTATTTAGTTACATTTTTTAAATTTTATAATATTTATTTTGTACTGAATAAATTTTTATTTTTAATATTTATTTTTTATTCTATTTAAATTTTTTGATTTGTTAATATTAACTTAAGGGTATTAAATAAATAAAACGCTAATTTTGATTTTTTTGCAAGGGTACTACAATTACTTCACTAAAAATAATATTAAAATATTTATATAGATAATTTAATTTATTAAAACATAAAATACTAAAATTAAATTAAAAAAAAATCTATTTCTTGCTCCTTCTCTCTCACCGATTTCCTTCTCTCTCCTCTTATTTTCATTCCCTGCTTTCTATTTCCCTCTCTAATCCCACTCCTTAGTGTCTCCCTTTTTCTCTTCTCAACTGTTAAATTTTTTTCTGTATAGGCTACTACCTTTCAGCGAAGAAGATCGAGCATCAATCTTCACTATGAAGGCCCGCTCCTCTTTCTCTCTTCTCCCTCCTCTCTCATCACTTTTTCCTTTATCTCTCTCTTCTCTAGGATGTCTATGATTGAGGTAGCCCTTAGTCGGGTTTGGTATAGTGCCAATATTGATCAAAGAAGAGAAAGGTAAGGTTAGTTTGGTGGTATTTTTATAGAGAAATTGCCAATTTGATGTTATGTTGAGAGAGAAAATGTCGATCATGCTAATATATATATATATATATTTTTTTATATATTTAATCAAACCCAAGCCGTATCTAGGTCCATACGGCCGAATTGACACGGCTCGAGTCTAACATAGTCGTATCATACACTTGAGACGGCTGCTGATTGATTCGGCTTTGATATGCCCATACAGATGCGCTTAACCTATGATACACTGATACGGCTATATATACAGTCGTACCGGTACATATTTTCAAACCATGCTTATACATATTGTTAAGGGTAACTAATTCATTCTTTACAGCTTTCATGCCCAAGAAAATCAATTGGCACTTGGCAGTCGGTGAGTGCAAAAGCAAATGATTAAAAAGAAAATTATATTCTAAGGATTTCGCTACTTGGAACAAATAAACCAATGATAAAACATTTTTCTTAGTGATAATCCATAATCCTCTAAAAGAAGATACAAAAATGTGGACTAGGCACTCTTCAATGTCTTTTAAGGCAAGCCTTTCTTCAATTTGATGGTTATGAATATTTTTTTTTTTTTTAACTATATTCTTCAAATGATGTATTATATTTTGTCCCTAAAGGGACAACCATGTTCATTATATCTCTTGCAACAGAGAAAGATATTAGGGATCAACCGAAGTTTAATTAGTGTTCAAGCATGGGGTGGCATGGGTGTGCATTTGAAAAAGGATTTAGGTTAATTTGGAAAGCAAAGAACCATCATGATGCCAAACTTATAGCACGGACAAAAATTAATGTCAAAGCGGAAAATTAAAACGTCTCTCTGCCTTTTGTTTGTAATGTAAGCAGTACTAAGCACTGATGCATACAATATTGATAATTTGTTTCCACTGTTCATAGCACTAAAATTATGGAATGAAATTTTCATCTTAGCAAGGCTCAAATGGGTTTTCTAGCTTCATGTGCTCAAACTTGCAGACAGAAATTTCTTAGGCATATCATCAAAACAATAGCTGAAGAATATCATCCGAATGCAGTTCAACAAAAGCTAATAGGCCCTGCTCAGCTCACGCAGCATCATAGGTGCCATCAACACAATGTATCATTTATTGCAGATGAGTAGAGAAAACATATAATATATTTATGAACAGCATCTGCAACCAACTGATATGGGCATATGATGTGTATCTATATATTAAGTATATATTAAAATAATTTAAGATACTCATGATATAGCACCTACGACTGTTTATGTATATGAATTAATTTATTCTGCTTGGGGCATACAACCCAAGTCCAAACCCAATTAGACATGATTCAATGTGTAAAACCCAAAACCCAAACTGAACAAAATTTGTTTTACCAGTAAACAAAATTTTATTAGTGAAAAGAAAGTGATACGATAAGTAAACAAAATCAAGAAGAGGCTACGGCACAGACTTAGCGAAAAATAGTCCTTCAAAAGAGAGCCTACTACATACAATCCTCATAAAACACAAAGCAGGAAAGAATAAGCTACAATGACTACCACATAAAACACAAAACAGGAAGAATAAGTTATAATCACTATATCATTTCACAAAAATTATCAACAGTTGCAAAGATTAGCCATCAACCATATCCAACAGCACAAGGCTACACAAGAAAGGACCAATGAAAATGAAAACATGAGCTTGACTTAAAAACAGAAAATGAAAATGAAAATGAACAATAGAAAGCGAGAAACCTGTGTGGTAAAATCATCAGTGTTGAAATTGGATTTCTCCAAATAACAAAGAGAAAACTCAAGCAACTTGTGCACGACCGCAACAATTAAAGGCTCTACCTGCTCCACTGTGTCACCCAAAACACAACAATAAGCAAAAA
Organism: Litchi chinensis; assembly: GCA_019925255.1. Taxonomy (NCBI): domain Eukaryota; kingdom Viridiplantae; phylum Streptophyta; class Magnoliopsida; order Sapindales; family Sapindaceae; genus Litchi; species Litchi chinensis. The sequence continues at coordinate 15,997,660 of CM034475.1, forward strand.
GCAAGAGCTGATCGAAGCACTAGTTACTTAAAACAGTGAAAACATGGTTGAAGTACCGGTGAGAGATCGAGAAGCAGAGGCGATCGCCCAAGCGAGGGCAAGAAGAGAGTGAATCTGCTGGTCAGTCCAGGACTGAAACCCTAACAGAGGAGAATCGTCCGCGATCGGTTGGAGAGAACGGTTGAGTAAGGAATACAAGTGTTGGAGGCCGAGCTTGATGGAATCATCAGACCGGAGGCGTCGCGAGAGATCAACAGACGACGACGCTTTGTCGTCGAAGAGAGATTGGCAGAATCTGGTAAAGTGGTCTGCCATTTACTACTACTGCTCACACAACAACATACATGACTGAAATGATTGGGGTTTTTATAGGAAAAGAAGACAGAAATGTGGTATGGCGGTGAAGGGCTTAGTGGCTGCTTTTTGGACAAGCGAAGCCGATTCTTCCTTCTTTTCTTCTTTTTCTTTTGATAAAAATATCAACTTTCACTGTTTGTAATTCATCGTGGGATTTTAATTTCTTACCGTGTCTGGTCCAAATAGAGTAGCATTTGTAAGCTCGGCGGAGGAAATTTATAAATAGTCATTCTTTATATAAAATATCTCCAATATTTTTATAAATTATGTTATAAAAATAAAAATTATTATGTTATTAATGTCAGAGGACTTATTTCTTATATGATATAAATATCATTTAATAGACAATCAAATTAAAAATTATTCTTCAATACTTTTATTTAAAATATACATTTTGATAGGATGTTTGTTGACGTTCGGAATCGATCGACGGGGAGATCCAAAGGTCCAGACTGCAGTTTGGTATAATAAATGGTAACAAGTATAGTAAATGTGGTTTAAGGTTGGTGAATAGTAATGAAGATGACTAAATGTTGGTTAAGGTAGATGGACAATAATAATAAAGCAATTAATAATGGAAGAAAAGGGGAGAATAATGCAAAGACAAGGATTTTTACGTGGTTCGGCGAGTACGCCTATGTCCATGGGCTACTCTGGATTAATTTCGGTAAAGTGACTATAATACTAGAGTTCAATCTGTTTTTACAATGAAAATCTCCCCTATTTATAGAGGATGAGAGATGCAAAAAAGTGTTGTACATGTTACAAATCATAATCATTCTCAACTAATCTGACATAAATCATACTACATTAATTATCACAATAATGATTATTCTTCACACGCCCACGTCTTCATTAAATGCTTAGGTAAAGTCTTCTCTTCATTAAATGAACAGTCATCGCATTAAATGCTTCTTGAGAACTGTTGAAGTAGTGCCGGCGTGAAATCAGAGGATTAGGTTGATCTGGTGGCTGGCTTCTCAAGGCACTTCCCTATCTCGAGCTAATCGACTTGGTTGCTTATACGAGTTGAAGAGATGCTGAGGCGGGCTCTGACGTGAACATAGGCTAGAAGTATGCTGACAAATTTTGCATAGCGCGAGCTTGGGAGTCCGCCGAGTTCGTTATAGCAAGTTGAGGGCTGGGCTTCTTGGTACTGTACTCGTCTTTTGGGCCTTTAGCGGCTTTTTCATCCATATCAAGAAAATGGGCATAATACTAACCCCCCAACTCTCAATGTGACCTGCGGACTGGGAGTTGAACGAGATGCAACTGATGTTTGTTTGCGAGCTCATGAGACGTCGCTTCAAATTTTGACCCGTTACTTTTGACACGTGGCAATCATGCAGACATTGGAACCGTAAACATCTCTCAGGCCGTGCGCATTTAATGCGCACATCTTGTAACTGACAATGCATGATGACAAAGGATCGGAGTGTTGGATCGTCAGATCTATGGCGGTTACCCTTTTTCACTTGATCGAACAACTGGGGATGAGGGGGAACCCAAGCCTATTTAAGCCAGGCGTTTTTCCATCTTCATTTTCTACTTTTGCTTCCTCAAGACGAAGCGCTGTCAGATTTCTTCCTCAACACTTTCTTCTTCTTACCTTCCTCATTTTTGCGACGGTTCCCCCCAAAGTTCAGCATTCGGATTTTAGATTCTTCCTCCAGTCGATGAGTAAATCCATCGACTTGGCATCTTGCTTTTTGCTTTGTGACTTGCTTTCTAGTTTTGAACTTTGCTTGTATGCTTTGCTTGCTTGGCTTCATAGTCTATATACATACTATAGGTTTGAGATGCTCTGCATGCCATTTACAATTTCTCGTCTTTCACTGAAATGGTTTTTCTATCAGTGAACTGTGATGCTTGTTTGTGAAGTTCTTGTTGTTTTGAGGTTGGACAATGTATGTGTTGCTTGTGGCATTTATCTTGACCATTTGTGGACCTTTGTCATCTGTTGGCATGATTCTCATGTTTGTGTCTTTGATAGCTTGCCTTTGAACTGTTTAATAGAATTCTTGTAACAATAGGGTTATCACTATAGGTTTTTAGGGATTTTTACCTGGTGAACCTGCAATCTGGACCCCCACCAATTTTAAAAATAAGGTGCGCAACCTGACATATAAAGAAGTAGACTTAGGAATACTTTAGCTCGCTAGGGTCAGTATGTTTTCAATGTTCTGATGCCACTCTTTTTGTTTTGTAGATTTCAGGTTGTTCGCACCGTGCTCGCTCAATTGGTGACGAGGCTTCCGCTTCTGAAGAACAAGTAGAGCAACGAGTTAGGGCCTCACAGGGCACGACCTCTCAAAGTGGTGAGGTTGCGAAAGAGCTCGAGATGCGAGCTGGGCCTTTGACATCTCGACCTCTATACGAAAGGAGAGCAGCTCGAGTGTCTTTCTTTCGCTCTGCTTCTAGTTTAGACTTCTAAGCGCTGAAGGCTCTGGCTAGGGAATTTGATTTCCTTTTGGGAAGTCGAGCTAGCGTGGCACATATGCATGATCACGCGGCCTACCCGCCTAAGGTTTTTATTGCAATAAGTTGCAAGCATATATAATATGGCTTTAGATTCCCCGTTCATAGCTTCCTCATAGACCTGCTGAATGATTTAAAGCTGGCCCCTTTACAGCTAACCCCGAACTCTTACGCTCAGTTAACCACCTTAGCCGCTGCCTTCATCAAGCATAGACTAGACGCTCATAGCCCCCACATTCTTCGCAGCCTATACAGCTTTAAGAGGACTCATGGTTGTCAGGCGGAGCAGAGGGATGGGTTGTACTACATTTCAACCCCCAATACCCGTTTCAAACAATACCTGTCCAAGAGTAGTATCAAGTCTAACGTGGAAAACTATAAATCTCACTGATTTTTTGTTTCTTGCTTTCTCTTTATAGCTTGCAAAACTTCTCGCTTGTCTTGACCCCAAGTAGACATGAATTTTTTTTTTTTTTTTAACGAGCTCGTTCTGTTTTGCAGAAGTTTCTACTAGCGGGGTCTAACCTATTGAGAAGGAGACCGCGGTTTTGGAGATCTTTTTCATGGTTGGGGGTGACAACGAAAATATGTTCCCTTTAGGCTCCGAGCTGCGATCTTACGGTCTCGCATCGCAGCTCGACGGCCCACATATGAATAAACATAGCGATCTCGGGATCCGTAGGAAGCGCGAGGTCCCTTTAGTTTTTAAGCTTCCTCTAGCCTTTGAGCCCAAGCCTCCTTTAGAACATAGCTCAAGTCCGACCACAAACACCTCTTCTGACGAAATGGAGAGACTAGTCTTAGCCATTCCTCCGATTTGCGTTGTGGCCAAGCCTAAAGAGCCGGAGGTCGTTGTTGTAGACGATACCTCGTCAGACCCTATTCAGCAAGCGCCACCCGAGCCCGTTGATGCAGCTACTTCTCAAGCTGAGACAGTCGCTGCCCCTGAGAAATGAGCCCCCAATCTAAAGAGGCAGAAAAAGGCAGATCCTTATGTAACTAAGAAAACCAAAGCTCCAACTAGGGAGAGCTCGACTGTTTCGGAGCCCGGGCCCGCAACCAAGGACAAGGGGAAGGGCAAAGCTGAGCCTCTAACCCTCAAGCGTCGTAAGATCGTTGAAGTCACAAAAGCGAATGGCAGTTGTCATTGGTAAAGGCCCAAGCACCTAGGCCTCGGGGCGATCTGAGGAGCCGAAGGGAGAGTCATCTAAGGATCCTGAGCTACATGCTAAGAAAGCAGCGAAGATGCGGTACTTTGACGATTTTATGAACCTCATACAACAAGCTCTGGCGAGCCACGCCCCAACGCTCCACAGGGATGACTATGCTGGCTCGAAGTTGGCACTTTATGCGGCTCGTCACTCGGCGTTGGTAAGCTCCGGACTTGTCTATCCTTATTTGATATTTCTGGCTCGATCTTCATCGTCGTTTCTTTTTCATATTAGCATGACGTTGATGAAACTGATGAAGGAGGTCGAAGTGCAGCAGGACGAGAGAACCGTTTTTTGAGTCACTAAGGAGGAGCTCGAAACTGAAAGGAAGAGATTGCAAGATAAAGTGAACCTCCTTCAAGAAGAGTATCAGAAGCTCAAGGGCAAGCTGAAAGATGCAGATGAGGTTTTGTCTCAGGAAACAGCGCGTCGAGAGGCAGCAACTTCCAAAGTCAGCAAGATTGAGGGAGAGTTGGTGAAGGTCAAGAGCGAGCTGAGTGTCACCGCAGCACGAGCTGTTGCTGTCGAAAAGAAAGTGGAGACCGCAGAGAAAAGGGCCGAGGTCGCATGTAAGCCCTTATTCTCCTTCTTCGAACTATTGAAGGGTAGATTAGGTGGCAAAAATATTAAATTTCTTAAATAACCTTATTAGAATTGAGAATACAATGTAATAAAAGTTTAAAAAATTAAATTAACCCACAATGAATGCAAAAAGCTGAAAGAAAGGCAAAAGAGTTATTTTGTCAAACGAATAGTTTTATATATAAATAGAAGTAATTAGAATAAATTAGTTGTGGGGATTATGAAAATTCATAAAAGTCAGTAGGATGTTATAAGATTAGTGTAAAGAGGACGATATTTTAATAAATTATTAAGTAATGACATAGGTTGTAAATAAGTGAAAGTTTATATATATGTGTGTGTGTGTGTGTGTGTGTGTGTGTGTGTGTAAGTGTTAGTCATGACACTTAGCAAATTTTTTGAAAATAAGAAGCAAAACTGTGACATTGAGAGAGAGAGTGTGTGAGTGACAACAATCAAGAGGAGGAGAAGAGAGTTTCTAACCAATCTTTCTTCAAACTTCAACCTATGACTCTAGAGTATTTTTCAAGCTAAACCAACAACCCCAAGCAAGAAATAAGATAAGATATCATCATCTCTCTCTCAACTTTGATGATAGTTGGAATGATATAGGTATGATAATAGTTGTGTTGTTGTAGTAGGTTGTGATGAGTGTTTTACACTTAAAATAAGTGTAGAACCCTAAGTGTGTGATATGAAAGTTTAGATAACATGTTATAGTGTATGGATGTTAGGTTAGGGTTTATGAATGACAAACTTTAAAGTGTGATTTAAGGAAGTGAAATGTCAAATAAGTTGTAGATACGTTGTTTGATGAAATGATTGAGAGAGATTAACTTGTAAAATTGAAAAGAATTACACATTTAAGAGAATGTGTAGGTATCATGATATGTGGAATGTGTAATACCCTTGTGTTTTGATCCAAATAAGCTTAAATTCACACATAATAAAAGTTAGAAAAACATATAGAAGTGATAGAATTGTCAAATGAGTGGTATAGAGTTAAGTTGAGAATCCCGAGCTAGATGAAGGGATTGTGATGACCTGCACTCTTCGAGCTTATTCAGGGTTGCTCTAGACTTCAAAACATGCCTAGGGGTCATAGCAAACCATAGAAATTGGAAGGAAACGATTCCGATAAAACTTGAACAAGTTATGGCTCAAATAGTGATTTAGGTAGTCGTAAAGTGAAATGTAAATGTAAATGCATTAGTCGATGTATGAAATGAATGTATTTGATTATAATTAAGTGAAAGAACCTTAGATACGAAACAAATGACATCGTCACTTGTTCGATGCGAAAAAATGCATAAAAAAGTGTAGAAAAATAGGCGTTTTTCATAGGTTTCAACCTCTTATACTTAGAATTTTTCAAAACCGTTTTATGGGTGACCTAAGTACAAGTTAGGGAGATAATTAGAGCGAAAATGAAGCGAAGAAAATCGCTAGGATGGGCCCTAGCATAGCCTTAGGTTTGGGGAGTCCAAAAATTATGATTTTGTGTTCCGAGCTTCCAGCGACCAATTTAAGCATTCCGAAGTGTCCCTATATGATAATAAATAAGGTTCGTGCGAAGAAATCGAAATTAGAAAATCTCAGTTGAGTTGGAATCGAGTTGGGAATGTTATAGTGTAAAGGGTTGTTAATAGAGAAAATGTTGTTGGGAATGTCATTTTAAGTTTTGAGTTATGCAATTGAACAAGTGATAATAAGAAATTTACATGTAGATGACGAGCGAGCGAGAGAAGCACGAGAGGCTCGTTGAGACACTTGACTTAAGCACTACGCGGATTAAGGCAAGTGTTATACCACTTGTGTCTATTTTAATTTTCTATTTCAAGTTTTGCATATGGTTGTTAAACGAAAACAAAAATGATTTTCAAATTCCAAATTTCAAGTTTTGAGCATGTGGATTCCTTATGGAATTCACAAAGTGATGGAATCAATCCAAAGTTGCTTATAAAATATTTGAATCAAGAAAATTTTTAGAGTTTGGAAAGTAAGAAGTTTTCTGCTTTTGCACTTAGTAAAATTAGCTTCGAAACCCATGTATATACCCTTAGATTATATGAGATTTAGCTCTACGTAACGATGCAGAAAATTTCGTCCGTAGTTGTTCAGTTTTCTAGAGTATTTAGTGCTATGTTGTGACGCAGAAAATTCTACACGTAGTCATTTATATTCACAGTTTGGCACTACGTTGCGATGCAGCACATTCCGCTCGTAGTCGTCCAGAGTTATAGCACTATAATTGCGATGCAGAAAATTCCGCATTGTAGTTGCTCAAATCCGAGATTATTTCACACTACGTTGTGACCTAATAAATTCCACACCGTAGTGGTCGAGATATCTCAGTAACTTCACGTTAGCATTAATTAGAATCGCCCATGATGGTTTGAACACTTTAGGAGTATACATGGAGTTTTTAGAAAAAAAACTATAAAAATCGAAAATTTTAATGTTAAGGAAGTTATGGATTATTATGTAATTATATGATTATAATGTGTTGTTCTGTCATACTAACGTGTTTAATTGTTGTGTAACTTATACATATTATTAGGTGCTATTGTAGGTAGTTGTGGGACAGAGAGGTCATCACTACATATTTAGGTGGGCGTCAAGTGGATGATTTGCATAAACATTAAACATATTTTTGACTTTGTAAATAATAAATCTAAAGTACTTTATGATTGGAAAATTGTAGTATGATTTTTAGAAGTATATATACTTGAACACTTGCACATGATCCACATTTAGCACTTAATGTATTTATGTATATTCGATATATGTATGATTGCGTAATTCCTAAAGCGTGTGGAACATGTATTACATCATGATCTTGGTAGAATACATTTTGGATTTGTATATATTGTAAATGTTGTTGTAAATAGTTGTGAATTTTCATGTTTGATATATATTTATATACATCCCACTATAAGTTCATGCATATTGATGGTGAAAATGCATGTTTGTAGATAAATGAAGTTGGGTGGAAATGGAAAATAGTCAATGTGTATTTTATTGCAAGTAAAAATTTTAAAAACCTTAAAAATGTAACCGTTATGCTGCCGAAATTTTCATAAACTTGTTTTAAAATGAAATTGCGGAAAAAATTTTATCCACCCAAATCATTTACAGAATAAACGAATACAACTAATTTGAGTTAAAGAATCGGATAAGATTAAAGGGTTCGCTCCACGAATCTCTCTAATATGATAAGTCGGATTAAGATAAATCCGTTAGAGTGCCCAGTGGGACCTTCCATATAAGAGATTAGAGAGAGTCTGGTTTGAGTCCTGTCACCGCGGAAAAGAGAGCTGAGGCCACGAAAAATCTAGCCAATCTATAGCAGCAGGAGGCAACTGTACTTGAGAAAGAGCTCGCTAGGGCATGGGATGAGATCGCTCACGTAGATGGGCGCGTCTAAGTTTGAGTTGCTTAGTCGCGAGAGGAAACTGACTTAGAGACCGAGAACGCGTTCCTGTATATGCTTTGGCTACATCATTCGGACATGGACTTTTCGTTTTTTGGGCCCAGGGAGGTCAAGGCAGTCCGGATGTTCATTGACTATGTTGCTAGCGCTCAGGATGTGCGACAAGGCGACACTTCCTCAACCCCTCCAGCCGCTCAGTCAATAACTCCTCAAGGTCTTCCATCAAATCCAGCTCCAGCTCCTAAAGGACCTTCAATCTCCTATGATCCTCCTGCTGCGGAGACTCCAGTAGAGGCCCCATTGGATCGTCCTCCCTTATAAACACATGTCTATATTTAGCCAAATTTTCAGTTTTCTTTTGTTTAATTTGTAATTATTGAACTCATCCTCTTTTTGTGAGGACTTTATTTTCTGTTTTATTTTTGTACTGGATGGCGGGCTTTGTAGCAGGGGATCATATTATAAATCTTTCCTGCCATTTGCTTTAATTTTTGGGCAAGACATAACATACATAGCAGATATAGCGATTTGATACTTATTGATACATAACGAGCTATGGTCAAGAATTATTAACGAACATATCATAATCATGATAGCATATTAACTCGTAAGCATTTAACCTGCAAGTAATTAAGTTGCTTATTTTCAAATAAATGGACAAGTACTTACAACTCGCGGGGTGCTCATTTTAAGTATACGTTTTTAGGCTTACTCTCGATGAGATTTCATGAGTTACTGAAGCATTTTCCCGAATTTTGATGGTTTCAGATCGTTGAAGCAATTTTTGTGAGCATTAATTCATGATTCAAAGTCAGCACCCAATACGGGCGGCTCTTCTTGTGAGGTCATATGTTTACGATCACAGGGAGCTCCCAGCACGGACAGCTCCTCTCGCGAGACTGTTGGCTACAGGTAGCTCCCAGCACGGGCAGCTCCTTTTACAAGACCGTTTGACCACAGGCATCTCCCAGCATGGGCAGCTCCTCTCGAGAGGTCAGCTCGCGGGTCTCGCCTTTTGCAAGCTCTTTGGTAGCAGCTTTGCAGGTCGCACCCTTTGCGAGGTTCTTTGATGGCGGTTTGCGGGTAGCGCCTTTGCGAGCTCTGTGGTAGCAACTTGCAGGTCGTACCCTTTATGAGGTCTTCATTGATTGGAGGTCCCGGTAGTACCCTCCAGGACACGTAAGACACAACCCTTTCCACGGGTGAGACCTTATGTATCGTTGACGGGTCTTTGGTAATGCCCTCCGGGGTACTTTAGATAACAACCTTTTCCACAAACGAGACCCTCATTGCAACTCCTTCTGCAGACAATCGCCTTCCAGAGTGTAGTAATTGAGCATTAATATATATAAAAGTTAATTTTGTCTCATTTGGAGACATTTGAATCGTGAAACACAGAAAAGAAAGAAAGAGGAGAGAATTAGGTGAGAGAGAGAGCCGAGAGTGCGCAAAAGAGAGAGAGAGAGAGAGAGAAAGAGGGAGATCCGATCCGAATTTCACCACGGTTTCTTCATGAAAGTTGTTTCTTGTCATCTCCTCTAGCTAGTCCAACAAATTTGAAGTGAAAAAATTGCTTATTTGGTGAGTTATTTCAGTTTAAAGATTGAAGGTTTATGTTAAAACTCATTCTCTCTCTTGTTTCTTTTTCAAATTTGAGTTTAGAGATGATAAGAGGGAGTTGTGAAGATGATTTTGATGTGATTTGTAAGTGATTTGATGAAAGAAAAATGGGTGAGAAAGAGAGAAAAAGTAATAGCCAAAATGGATTCTTGGGAGATCTGATTTTGTTTTCGATTCTAAGACATTAGATATGTGTTTTAGAGGTTAGAAAATAATCTTATAAAGTTAGATTTCGAAAATGAAAAGTTTAGGATTGAATTCGGAGCTAAACGGACGAGTTGAAGGGTGTTTTTCGAAATCCTTCTAAACACGTTCGTTTAATGTTCAAAACCGTTTATTTAATCATAGTTGGGTGTTAGAACACTAGAAAATTGATTATTGAAGTTGTCGGATGTTCGAAGCGAAAAATAATTTTTACTAGTAAGCGAAATTGAACGAATTTCATTCCTAACTTCCAACGATGAAATTGAGTATACAGAGGTAGTTCTCGAAAAGAATAAGTAGGATTTATGTAAAGAAAATGGATTTCGAAAATCACGATTGAATGGAAATTGAGATCCGAAAATTTAGATGGTAAATGGTATTAATAGAGATAAATGAGATTTTTATTTATTTTGAATGTTATTTGAATAAGTTAAGTGAACCTAAATGGATATTTTTATGTTTTAGGATAAAAGCGGAGAGTTCCAAAGGCTTACGGAGGAGGATCGGATTCTATCCGAAGATATGTTGTGAGTGGAACTACGCATTTTTAAAGTTTATATTTACTTAAAGTTTATGATAAAATTAAAAGAATTTATTATAAATAGTTATTCGTTTATTAATTGAATTTATATTATAATTCCAGCATAAAGATTTTAATTTATTATTTATGTATATGAGAATGTGCTAGAATTAAAGATTTTAGACTTATTGCCTTGAGATTTAGAATATTTTAGTGTATTAAGAAAAAAAAATTAATAGCCTATAGTTTACCCTAACCCCAGTTTAGTACCCGGTCGAATGCCCTATGCGTGATATGGTAGATGAGAGGAAGTCAGTCAATGAGATTTGAGTCTAGTCGACTCTGGTGTGAGCGAGGTATGAGTGATCCGTATACACGTATAGGGTAGTGTAGTCGGTCCGCAGCGTGGGCCCGCTTTCGGCGACTACACATGGTAGATTCCCACTCCTAGTGGTTAGCTAGATTTTATATACTACCACGCCAGGAGTAGATATTCCCTGGGTTACCATTTAGGCGAGCATTAGAAAAGATTTTAAGAAAAGATTTCAGAAAGTGTTTTATAAAAGAACTTTAGAAAGCGTTTTAGTTTTTAAAAACTATTTTTGGGAGAATACGTTATACAGAAATGAGATTTAGTGTATATAACTTATACCACTCACTGAGTTATACTCATGTTTTTTTTTTAAATGTTTTTCTTAAAAATTCTCCCACAGGTGCAAGAGCTAGTCGTCCAGTCGACGAAGTTCAATCAGACGTGCAGGCGGACAGATAAGACAACACCTACTATATGTATATATTTTGTTATTTTGATCATGTACATGTTTATGTATGTAGTTGTAAATATTTTAAAGAAATAGTGGATGCATTAATTAAAAATGTTTTATTAAAGTTTTCTGAAATTCAGTTTTCAGATTTTATTTATTTGTTATGGTTGTGTTGTGAGAAAAGAGCCGGAAGCTCTAGAAGTTGAGAAATTGATTTCATAAACTGTATTTGAAACTAGCAGGGTGACATAGTTTAGAAAACAGACGGTATGTTATCGAAAATTTTATTAAAAGCGAAAAATTTTTATCATTGTCACCTTGCAAAAGAAGTTAAAAGATCAAGCTAAATGATTTTCTGGTGCCCTGACGGGGTTCCTCCAGGCTGAGTATAAAGTTCGTGAGAATTCTTTCGGGGTGCTACAGGATCTTTCTCGGGTCCAGATGAGGGATTCGGGAAGGGTCCCGTCAAAACCCATCAATCATAAGCAAGAAACGAGGTGAGACATCCTCTTTTCTTTCAACTTTTGATGTTATTTGGGGTTGTATGGGTATGGTGATAACTATATGATTTTAGTATGTTGTGTTGGGTGTTTTACACTTAAAACTAGTGTAGAACCCTAAGTGAGTGTTATGAGAACTTTGATGGCATGTTATTGTGTGTGAATGGTAGGCTAGGGTTCATGGTTATCAAACTTTAAAGTGTGATTTAAGGCACTAAAATATCATATAAGTAGTAGACAAGTTGTTTGATGAAAAGATTGAAAGAGATTGACTTGTAAAAATTGAAAAGCTCTACTCTTTGATGTGTATGTGTGTGTGTCAAGGCCATGAAGGACAGTAGAATATCTTTGAGTTTTGTGTAATTTAAACTTAAATCTAAGCATATTTGAGGTTAGGAAAGCATATAAAAGTGATAGAATTGTCAAAAGAGTAGTTTTTAGCAAATTGGAGAATCTCGAGCTCAATGAAGGGACAATGATGACTTGCACTTGTCTGACCTATTTGGGTTGGCTCTATACCTCAAATCATGTTTAGGAGTCATAGCGAATCATAGGTTTTGGAAGGGAATGATTCCGATAAAAATTGGACAAGTTATGCCCAAAATAGTGCACTTAAAGAGTCGTTAAGTGAGATGTATATGTAAATGCATTCCTTGATGTATATGTAAATGCATTCCTTGATGCATAAAATGAATATACTTGATCATAATTAGGTAAAACAATCTTATATACGAAAGAAATAACATCGTCGCTTGTACGATGTGAAAAAATGCATTAAAAAGTATAGAAAAATAGGCGTTTTTCTTATGTTTCACCTCTCAATACTTAGATTTTTTTTAAACCATTTTACGAGGGACCTAAGTGAGAGATAAGAAGATGGTCCAAGCGAAAATGGAGGCGAAACAGCCCGTAGAATGGGCTATGCGTACTGTTCTGTTATAGGGAATTCAAAATTTTGACTTTTCGTTCCGGACCTCTGAAAATTATACGGGCCGCGTGGGGGTGTTCCTAGGGATGTATAATTGAAACTTTTGCAACAAAATTGAAATTAGGAAGCCTCGGTTAAGGTAGAAGTTAGTAGAGAAAGTTGTAGTAAAAAAGTGCATTATAATGATTTTTTAAAGTTTAAAAGCAATGTGTGTAATTTATGTAGCATAGCATATTTTAAATAAGAACATATGGTGCAGGTGATGCACAAATTAGCGGGGCAAAGGAGCTTCCGTGAGGTTCTCTAGTAAGCTTGGAAAGCGAGGTAAGTGTTTCACCACTTGCGTTTGTTTGATTTCTATTTTAAGTTTTGTATATTGTGCTAAATGAAAACAAAAATGGCTTTTAAATTCAAAGTTCAAGTTTTGAGTATGTGGGTTTTTTATAGAATTCATAAAGTGATTGAAACCAATATAGAGTTGTTTTTAAAATAATTGAATTAAGAGAGTTTTTAAAGTTTCAAAAATAAGTAGTTTAATGCTTTTGCACTTGGTGAATTTAGTTTTAAAAAACTCATATATATACCTTAAGATCACATGAGATTTAACGTTACATGACGACGTAGAAAATTTCATCCGTAGTCGCTCCGTCCATAGAGTAATTAGCACTATATGATGATACAAAAAATTTTGTCCGTAGTTACTCAGTTTTCTTAGAATATATAGTGCTACGTTGCGACACAATTAATTTCGCACGTAGTTGTTTAGTTTCATAGTTTGGCACTACATGGCGATGCAATACATTCCGCTCATAATTGCCCAAAGTTTTAGCGCTACGATTGCGATGCAGTAAATTCCGCATTGTAGTTGCTCAAATACGAGATTTTTCACCCTACGTTGCGATGTAGTAAATTCCGTATCGTAGTGGTGTAGTTTCACGTTGACGTTAGTTAGAATCGCCCGTGATGATTAAAGTACTTTAAAGGTATACATGAGAATTTTGAAAAAAAATTTAAAATTTTGAAATTTCTAAGGATTTGTAAGTTTATAAATTATTGTACTAGCACATCATTATATTACGTTATTGTGGTGTACTAACGTGTTTGCCTGTTGTGTAGTTTATATATTCCATTAGGTGCTGTCATTGGACAGTGCGACGATGAAATTTTCACTTCATATATATAGGTGAGCGAGTCATGCAATATGTTTGTGTAAATCATGTATATGGGCTAAATACATTAATTGTGAAAAAAATACTTACATTTTGGATTGTATAATTATAAATGTTATTATGATTAGTTGTGAATTTTCATGTATGACCTATACTTATACATTTTATTATAATTTTATGCATATTGCATGTAAAAAGTGTGATGACATTGCATGTTTGTGGAGTAAAGAGGTTGGGAGGAAATGAAAATATAGTCGAAGTGTATTTTATTGCAGGTAAAGTTTTAGAAACCTTAAAAATACAGCTGTTATGCCGTCGAAATTTTAATAAATTCGTTTTAAAATGAAATTTCAAAAGATTTTATCCACTCAAATTACTTATATAAAGAAAGAATACAATTGAAGTTAAGAAAGAAAATCGGGTAAGATTAAGGGGTTCGCTCCACGGATCTCTCCATTCCGAGAAGTCGGATTAAAAGACGTCCGTTGGAGTACCCAGCGGGACCCTCCAGGTAAGAGATTAAAGAGAGTCTAGGTTAAGTCCTGTCACCTTTACTTTCTTTGTAGGTCCTACTCTGCTATAGTTTGCAAGCAAGGCGTGATTGGCCTCTCTAATATATTTCTGGTGCGACCAATTAGAAGTACCTGCAATATGAGGACTACCATGGATGGTAAAAATGGTTCTTACCACAGGTTCGTGCTCTTGTTCAAGAGCTTGCTAGGGCTGTTGCTACGCTGGTGGCTGGTGTTGAGGTTGGGGACGCTGTGGTCGAGGTTGTCTACCTGCAGGTCACACTACATATTCCCCCAGGTGACCTCGTCTGATCAGTTTTTCGATAGCGTCCTTCAGCTGCCAGCAATCTAAGGTATTGTGCCCAGTTTCGTTGTGATAGACACAAAACTTTCTTGGATCTCGGAGCCTACTCGGAACTTCCGTTGGGTTGGGCTTCTTGAAGTTTTCTCTATTTCTCTCCATGGCGAAGATCTGGTCCTGTGTGTCTGACATAACGCTATAATTCTCGTACCGACCTCGGCGCTGAGGTCACTTCCTTTTCAGCTCAGGACGAGCTCGCTTTGCCACTACATGAGCAGAACGATGTCTGTGTTCGCCGCTTTCGTTCCCATCGTGGCCTTTTCTTTTCTCCTGGTGGGAACTACTTATTTTACCCCGCTGACTATTAGGTTTCTTTGGTCCGAAAGCCTCTTCCCATCTTATTTCTTTGGTAGCTCGTTCGTAAAATTCACCCAGGTCTTTTACTAGGGACTTATAGATACTTTCGTAAAGTTTTTTGTCCTTTTTGAGCCCTACTGACATTGCGGCCAGGACGCTCTCATCTGAGAGTGCCTCGACATTGCTCACCTCGTCCCTGAACCGAGCTATATAATTGTTTAGGGACTCGTGCTGCCTCTGAAATATCATAGCGTGGTGGCATGGAAGCGCGAGCTGCTTTCTTAGTGTTTTGTAAGACTCGACACTTGACCAATGAGTTGCTTGTCTGAAAGATCATTTGTACGTTGAACGCGTCCAGATGATCATAACGGTCACTTCTCCCATTATAAGGCGAGATGTTAGGAAGTTTAAACTTGGGTGGCAAAGGCTCTGTCTCGATCTCCCTGGTGAATGGGACCTTGTCATCATTCTGTTCTTCCTTGCTTTGAGGTCCAGGTTGGGCTGCCAGCTGCTGGACCCTCTGTAGCAATTCCTTTATCATTAGATCCGGAGATTCAGATTGCCTGGTGTGGCTTTGTCCATTGGTGCCTTCCTGCTCGCCTGAGTGGCGATCTCGCGACCTGCATATCCAATCAAAATTTCTTACCTGTAGCAAGGCGCTTCGCGGGTCGGGTTCATGACCACCACAAAGCTCATGAGATCGCTTGTACCCACGACTAGCTTCAACATACCGTCACCATCGCGGCTCACCCTCACTCTTATGTCAGCGGGGTGAGGTAAGGTTTCCCTTTCTTGGGCTCGCCGTCTGTCCCTTCTCGGGTTCAAGTTCGAGGAGCGGATGGACTCTTCAGATAACGATCTTTCCTTTTCAGCTCCTCCCTCCGGAGTTGGGATTTCCTCTGTGAGCTGTTGGCGAGCTCTTCTGGGGGGCACGACCTCCACCCGCCTTTGCGCGGCCTGGGCTTGAACTTCCGTCAGCGCCCTTACTGTTTCAGTCAACTGCCTCACCATATCTTCTAGAGCTTGTTGACATCGTTGCCATTCTTGAGCGATCTCTTCTCTGGAAGGCAGGGTGCTTTGTTAGTCCTTCTAGCCCTCGGGTTGTTCATTCGCCATACCAACGCTTCTGGTCGTTCTTGTTCTAGTCATTATAGTTTGGTGAAATGTAAGCAGTTAAGGAGAAATTAACTATAGAAGAGATTGCCAAATCGTTATTGGCCCATCCTTCTAACGCCAAAAGATGTTGACGTTTCGAATTGGTCGACGGAAAGATCTAAAGGCCCAAACTGTGGTTTAGGATAATAAATGATAATAAGTGTAGTAAATATAGTTTAAGGTTGGTGAATAGCAATGAAGAGGATTAAATATTGGTTAAGGTAGATGAGCAATAATAATAAAGCAGTTAATAATGGAAGAAAGGGAGGAGAAGAATGCAAAAACAATGATTTTTACGTGGTTCAGCGAGTGCATCTACGTCCACGGGCCACTCTGGATTAATTCTGGTAGAGTGACAGTAATACTAGAGTTCAATCTGTTTTTACAATGAAAATCTCTCCTATTTATAGAGGAGGGGAGATACAAAAGAGTGTTGTATATGTTACAAATCATGATCATTCTCAACTAATCTGACATAAGACATGCTGCATTAATTGTCACAACAATGATTATTCTTCACACGCCCATGTCTTCATTAAATACTTCAGATAAAATCTTCTCTTCATTAAATGAACGGCCGCTGCATTAAATGCTTCTTGGGAATTGTTGAGGTGGTGTCGGCGTAAAATCAAGGGATTAGGTTGATCTGGTGGCCGGCTTCTCAAGGCACTTCCCTGGCGCGAGCTCATCGACCTAGCTGTTTATACGAGCTGAAGAGATGCCGAGGCGGGCTCTTACGTGAACATGGGCTAGAAGTATGCTGACAGATTTTGCATGGCAAGAGCTCGGGAGTCTGCCGAGCTCATTATAGAGAGCTAAGGGCTGGGCTTCTTCGGTTTCTTGGTACTATACTCGTCTTCTTGGCCTTTAGTGACATTTTCATCCATATCGAGAAAATGGACATAACAATGTTTAAGTTTTTTTCTTTTTTTTTTAACCACAAAACTTTCTTTATTATTAACCACAAGCAAGTTTCAACTTCATAATACAAATTCGTTATCGATTCAATCAAACTTATGTTGTAAGTTTTATTTTATATTTCATTATTTTAATTTCATCACTAAACCCTTATTTGCATGGTCTTTTACTCTTTTTTTTTTTTTTTTACAAATATTTGTTAATGAAATAAATATCGTTATTTGATTATATTTAATTAGATTGATTTTTTTTCTTACATTTTCAGTGAGTTCTCAACCTCTTATTTAGTTTTGTTTTCATAAATCATATAAATGTAATATTAGTTCATATATATATATATATATATGTAGATTGACTTGCATACCACCTATTTGACAAAATTACTTAATTGATGACAAAATTCAATCATATTTACGCAATTCTAGTTGGATTCGAACTAAATTGAATCAATTAATGCATTTGTATTTCTTTTATTGATCTCTAGTTTTTATGGTTTGCAAGTTGAAGTTCCAGTACCTTTAATCTTCTAGTTAAGTTTATATCTATTATTAAGGGTGGGCAAAAAAATCATAACCGAACCAACCCGAAAATATCAGTTTTTCATTTCACTTTTTGTTGGGTCAATTTTAGGGGAGAAAACTAATTATTTTTAGTTTTGAGTCGATTTCGGATCGATAAAACCGACCCGACCTTGTCCTGAAACCAATTTAAGAAAAAAAATTGAAGTATATTGTCGATGTCTGGGAATGATCGACTGAAGATTCTTGGTCCAATACCTGCAATTAATGAGAAATAAAGAAGAAAACAACAAACAAACAATAGATGTTGTAAAAACAATTAAAAGAGCAAGAAGAAGAATAGTGAAGAAGGGAGATTTTTATATGGTTTGACAATGGTGTCTACGTCCATGGGTCACTCTGAATATATTTTGGCAGAATTACCATATCACTAAAAATGAACTCTCTTCCCTTTACAAAGAATTTCACCCTTATTTATAGATAGGGTTTACAATTGAGTGTCGTACACATTAAAAAATGAATTATTACATTAACTACTCTGTCATGACATTTTATTATATTTCAACTGCTCTGATATTTCAATAACTGCTCTGATATATCAATCTCCTTTGAATCCAGGTTTTCAGAGATCTTATCTGACACCAACTCAATGAGCTATCACATCAATCTCGTTTCTAGAATTGTGTAAAAGACAGCCTTGAGATCTAAGATCTGAGAGCTGAGAGTTGAGAACTAAGAGTTGAGAGCTGAAATCTGAGAGTTGGGAGTTGAGAGCTCATTCCTGAGAGCTAGATGTTTAGTGAGCTGAGAGCTAAGAGCTCATTCTTGCGAGCTGGGAGCTGAAAGCTTAAATGTAAGAGCTCATTCCTACGAGTTAGATGTCTAGCGAGCTGGAAGTTGAAAACTGAAATTTGAGAGCTGAGAGTTTAGAGCTCATTCTTGTGAGCTAGATGTCTAGCGAGCTGGGAGCTGAGACCTGAGACCTGAGAGCTCATTCTTGCGAGCTAAGTGTTGGTGAACTGGACCTTCGTTTACTGAGTTAATCAGCCGCATCTATTCATTGGGTTTTCACCAGCCCACTTACATGGTCCCAAATGTACCCACAATATTAGCCCCTAGCTCTCAGTGCAATCTTCAGACTAGGAGCTAAAGCTCGCTGGTAGAAGCCATTGTGTCACAATTTGACATGCTGCCTTTTTAGATTTTATCCCCGTCTTATGATAACTCTGCGGAGGCATTCAATAGTCATGCTTCTGTTCTGCTTTCTGAATCTTTGGGTTTCCTCAGTTGTCATGATATGATTGAGCTGTTAAGAGGGCTGAGACCTCAGCTAATAGCAAACCACAGAGTTAAAATATTAAGCTATCCAGATGGCAAAAATATCAACTAACAGCAAAACTATCGAGCTATCCAAAGGGCTAAAACCTCAGCTAACAACAAAACTAGAATTAAAATATTGGGCTGTCCAGATAATAAAAACCTGAGCTAGCTAACAGCAAAACTATCGAGTTGTCCAAATGGCTAAAACCTCAGCTAACAGCAAAACTATCAAGTTGTCCAAATGGCTAAAATCTCAGCTAACAGCAAAACTATCGAGCTGTCTAGATGGCTAAAACCTTAGCTAACAGCAAAACTAGAGCTGAAATATTGGGCTGTCCAAAGGGTAAAAACTTCAGCTAACAGTAAAACTATCGAGCTGTCTAGAAAGCTAAAACCTCAGCTAACAGCAAAACTTAGAGCTGGGCAATATCCAATAGGTCGTAACCTCAGCTAATATAGCATTGTAAAGTAATCATAAAGCAATAAGGAGATTTAAAGATTTTACTAATTTCAAAAAATAAGTTACAAGTTACAGACATAACATGTTGGATACGAATGCACTGCGGATTCATGTCTTACTTGGGAGTTCCCTGGGGCTGCTATCATGCTTGCTTTGGAAGCTGTTGAGGTTATAGGTTCGCTTGTCGCATCACATAGTCTCCCAAGCGACCTTTCTTGACTAAATCCTCAATGACATCTTTTAAATCTCGACATTGCGAAGTATTATGCCCGACTTCATCGTGATAAGCACAAAACGTATTCTCGTTTCTAAACTTGGTAGGGGTCTTCATAAGAGAGGGTTTCCCGAAATTCTCTCTGCCCTTTTTTGTTACAAAGATATTGTCTTACATATCAGACAAGGCGCTGTAGTTATCATGACGATCTTGATGCTGAGGTCACTCGTTTCTGAGCTCGTTCCTGGCTTTTTTAGTGACCTGATACCTTGAGCTCTTATTCTGACCTTCACTTCCATCCCCATCATTACTTCTTTTCTTCAACTGGTTGGGACTGTCCAATTTATCCATTTGGTCAAACTTCTTGGGGCCGAAGGTTTCCTCCCATCTAATCTCTTTGGCAGCTCACTCATAGAACTCACTCAGGTCTTTCACTGGAGATTTGTAAATGCTCTCATAAAACTTCCCATCCTTATGAAACCCAGCTAAGATCACAGTTAGGATGCTATCATCTGAGGGGTTCTTCACACTAGTGACCTCACGTCTGAACCTGGTAATGTAATCTTTCAAGGACTCGTTATGTCGTTGAAAGATTGTAGCGAGGTGGCAGGGGGGTGTGAGTTGCCTCTTCAGAGCCTGGTACTAGCTTATGAATTTTTGCTGATATTCCTCCTAGCTACCTATGCTACGAGCTGAAAGACTCTTAAACCAAGTCCACGGAATATCGCCCAAGGTAGCTGAGAAAACACGGCACTTCACCAAGAGATTGGACGTTTGTAGGTCCATTTGTATATTGAAAGCGTCCAGATGGCCGTATGGATCACTATCCTTTTTATAAGGTGGAATATTGGGGAGCTTGAACCTGGGAGAGAGAAGCTGTATCTCTACCTCCCTGGTGAGAGGAGTCATCTCCTCATACTGCTCTTTCAGATTCTGGGGTCTAGGTCGTGCTTCTAGCTGTTGAACCTTCTGTAGTAGTCCTTCTATTGTTGGGTTCTGAGGGTTATAATCTCTATCGAGCTCGCGATCTAGGGAGTTACGATCTGACACATATTCCAAACGAGACCTTTATGAGCTCCCAACTCCATGAGCTCGGCGACCTTCAATTCTCGAACATGAGCTAAAGGGACGAATTGAGTTGGCAAGTCGTGGCTGATCTTTGAGTGGTCTTTCAAGAGCTAGTACTTCTTCTCGCTGCTGCTGGTAAATTTCTCTAAGGATAGCAACCTCGGATCTAGGTGCGTTTTGAGCTTGGGCTTGTACCAACGCCCTAACTATCTCAATGAGTTGTTGTACTGTGTTCTCTAATGCTTCCTACCGATGGTGTCATATATGCAGCCCTTCGGCCATAAAGTCCAATGGTGCTGGTTGGTAAGAGGCTGGTGGAGGCATGCCCACAGCGACACCTATCGTGGGAACATAGGACGTGTCTGATATGGGCATGGTAGTATTCTCCGTTGGTTGGAAATCATGCTCCCGCTGATCTGTTTGCCTTTCAGGTGGATAAGTTGCTGAGTCTGAACCTCTGGTTGTTCTTTCTCTTCCCATGGTTGTTGAAAACTCAAGACTGCAGTCTGGGCCCTCATTCTAACGCCAAAATGTCGACGTCTGGGAATGGTCGACCGGACATTCTTAGCCCAATACCTACAATTAATGAGAAACAAAGCAGAAAACAACAAATAAACAATGGATGTTGTAAAAGCAATTAAAAGAGTAAAAAGAAGAACAATGAAGAATGGGGATTTTTACATAGTTCGGCAATGGTGCCTACGTCCACGGGTCATTCTGAATATATTTTGACAGAGTAACCATATCACTAAAAATGAACTCTCTCCCCTTTACAAAAGATTTCATCCCTATTATAGAGGGGGGTTTACAATTGAGTGACGTACACGTTAAGAAATGAATTATTATATTAACTACTCTGTTAAGGCATTTTATTACATTTCAACTGCTCCGATATTTTAACAACTACTTTGATATATCAATCCCCTTTAAATCCGGGTTTGCAGAAATCTTATCTGACACCAACTCAATGAGCTATCACATCAATCTCGTTTCTAGAACTGAGCAGAAGATAGCCTTAAGATCTGAGATCTAAGAGCTGAGAGCTGAGATCTGAGAGTTGAGAGCTGAGAGCTCATTCCTGCGAGCTAGATGTTTGGAGAGCTGGGAGCTAAGAGCTCATTAACGAGCTGAGAGCTGAGAGCTCATTCTTACGAGCTAGATGTCTAGCGAGTTAGGAGCTGAAAGTTAAGATTTGAGAGCTCATTCCTGCGAGTTAGATATCTAGCGAGCTGAGAGCTGAGAGCTCATTCTTGCGAGCTAGATGTCTAGTGAGCTGGGAGCTCAAAGCTGAGATCTGAGAGTTCAGAGTTGAAAGTTCATTCCTACGAGCTGGGTGTTGATGAACTGGACCTTCATTTACTAAGTTAATCAGCTGCATCTATTCATTGGGTTTTCACCAGCCCACTTACATGGTCCCAAATGTACCCACAACATATATAAACCTAACTTTCACCACTTAACCCTAGTCATCATCCTCAGTTCTCTCTCTCTTTCTCAACTTCACCAATTCTCTCTATTCTCTCTAACTTCTCCTCTTTTACTCTTTTTTCCTCCTCTTGTGGTCCTCATCTTTTCCAATTCTCTCAACTTCTCTTTCTAGATTTGCATCTCATGTTGGGATATAAGGAGTTAGGGTATTTTGTACCCGAATTTAATTCTATTCTCCTCATGTTGATTTCATGTTGTTGTGTAAATAAGTGTGATTTTGAAGTTTTTCTCAAGATAGTGAATATTAGATTTTGTGGGAATTTGTTAACTTACATGATATGTATCTTTTTTTTGCATTTTATGGGTCCTAATTAGGGTTTGATTTGATTAGTTTGTTTGGGTGAGTCACAGAATTAGGTTCCAAAAATAAGAGTTAGTGAGTCATAGAATTGGGTTCAAAGAATTAAGAACCTATCAAGCTATCACTCTAATTGGGTTTTTTTTTTTTTTTTAATTGATAATTTTTTTCATTTGTATATCACTAATTCAATGGCAAAAGATGTACCCGTTTTTTTTAATGTTTTTTTTTTTATTAGTTTTGATGATGATGCATGTTTTTTATTTATACATTTATGTTTATTTATCACTAGTGAACTAAAATTTTGATTTTGGTGATGAATCAATTATTGGTTTTTTTTTTTATTTTGGTCTCAATTTATATTTTGTGATGAACTAGTGAAGTTGGTTTGTGAAACCAATGAAAACCAATCGGACCAAACCAACTTGACACTAGTCGGTTCCAGCCAGTTTTCCTCCCTAAATTGGGTCAAGTTAATCTTTAATTTGGAAAACCAAAAATAGTTAGTTTTCGGGTTAGTTTTGTCCAAAACCGACCCGACCTATACCCACCCATATCTGTTGTTTATATAAATATTTATATACATACACGCACACAAAAAAAAGATTATATATTTCATAATTTTTTTTATAAATGTGATTATAGACCAATGTCATAATCAAGTTTTAAATCTAACTCCAATAGTTGGTCATAGAGCAATGATTCATTTTCAATGACCAAATTGTTATTCGATGAGCCAATAGAAGAGGATAGCTTAATATGAGGAAAGATGACTCATGATGTGATTCAAACCATTGCAATCCATGTTTTAGTAATAGTGTCAACAATATTAATTAGTAAAAAGCACTCTCATGGGGGCTCGACATCCGATAGATGTTATTTGTCGTGATGGGAAGGAGCATTATGATTTAATTATAATGACTACTTCAAAGGTGAGCAATCTAAGTATACATGGGCGCATTTTCATCGTCGATTTTCAGATGGACACTGAATTATTCAAATACATTTTACGAGCAATTAAAAATTATGATGATTATTTTACACAAAAGATGGATGCATTTGGAAAAGATAAATTGATTCCTTTACAAAAAATGATAGTAGCTATGCGAATGCTTGCATACGGTTGTCTGGCCATTACTACTCAGTATTCACACAACCAGATATATTATTGAAATGATTAGGGTTTTATAAGAAGATAGAAATTTGCTAAAGCGCTGAATGAATTGGAAATTGGGGTTCTAGTGGTCGCTTTTGCACAAGTGAAGCTAATTCTCTTTTTTCTTTTTCTTTTTTTTTTTAACTTCTTTCAATAATAATATAAACCTTCACTGTTTGTAATTTATGGTGGGATTTTAATTTCTTAAAACCATAATTTGTGCTATGTCTTTTCCAAAAAGGGTAGCATTTGTAAGGTCATTGGAGGAAATTCATAAATAGTCATTCTTGATTTAGAGCATCTCCAATACTCATGAATTGTGTTTTAAAGAAGAAAAAAATTGTGTTACGTCATCAATATTAAAAGACTTACTTCTTATATGACATAAATATCATTTGATAGACAATCGAATTAAAATAATTTTCTAATGCTTCCATTTAAAATACACAATTTGATGAGGATTTAAGGCTTTTTTTTTTTTTTTTTTAAACAAAACTTTCTTAATCATTAACGAAAAACAAGTTTCAATTTCATAATACAAATACTTTATCAATCTAATCAAATTCATCTTATAAGTTTTATTTTTATGTTTCATTATTTTAATTTCATTATTAAACCTTATTTGCATGGTCTTTTACAATTTTTAAATATTTGCTAATGAAATAAATGTTGTTATTTGATTATATTTAATTAGATTGATTTTTTCTTATATTTTTAGTAAATTCTCCACTCTTTTATTGACTTATTTTCATGAATCATATAAATGTAATATTCTTTAATGTATATGGATAGACTTGCATGTCACTTGTTTGACAAAATTACTCATTTGCTAACAGAATTCAATCATGTTTCCGCATTTCTGTTTGGGTTCGAACTAAATTTAGTCCATTAGTGCATCTGTATGTCTTTTATTGATCTCTAATTTTTATAGCTTGCAAGTTGAAGTTCCAGCACCTATCATCTTTAGTTAAGTTCATGCCTATTTTCCTTTTATATGTATACAAGATTATATATATTTCATAATTTTTTTATATGTGTGATTATAAACCAATGTCTTCATCAAGTTTTGAATCTTACTCCAATAATTTGTCATTGAGCAATGATTCACAGTCAATAACCAAATGGTTATTCAATGACTCATGATGTGGTACAAACCATTGCAATCCATGTTCTAGTATAAGTTTCAACAATGTTGATTTGTAAAAAGCTCCCTTATGGGTGCTCGACACCTAATAGACGTTTTATTCACTTTGATAGTAAGGAGCATCATGGTTTAATTATTAATGACTACTTCAAAGGCAAGCACTCAAAGTATATATGGGAGCATTTTCATCGTCGGTTTCGTATGGACATTGAATTATTCAAACATATTTTACAAGCAATTGAAAGTTATGATGATTATTTTACACAAAAGGTAGATGTGGTTGGAAAAGATAAATTGAGTCATTTACAAAAAAAATGATAGTAGCTGTGCGAATGCTTACATATGGTTGTCTAGCCATTACTACTTACACAACCAGACACATGACCGAAATGATTAGGGTTTTATAAGAAAACAGAAATGTGCTAAAACGGTGAATGAGTTGGAAACTGGGATTTAGTGATTACTTTTTGGACAAATGAAAATGATTCTCTTTTTTTTTTTAAATATTTCTATAATAATATTAACTTATATTGTCTTTAATTTATGGTGGGATTTTAATTTCTTAAAACCATAACTCCAACTACATCTAGTCCAAATAAGGTAGCATTTGTAAGGTCATTGGAGGAAATTCATAGATAGTTATTTTTTATTTAAAGCATCTCGAACGATACTAGTTGACTAAAATAGCTAGTAGTGTCATTTCTTATGCATTCCAACCACTCCCTTTGTAGGTAGCTATTTTCATAAAAGTTGAACCATCATATTTGAATAGGGAAACTTTAGTTTAGTCCTTGAGGTATTGAAAATTATCAATTTTTTAGAGCTCTTTTAAAAACAGCTCATTTTATTCTTATATTTTGAAAATTTTTCAAAAAAATCCAAACCATTAGTCAACTAATGGTTAATGGAGATAGAATATGTAAAAAGACTTTTTAACCCTTATTGGTAGTTATTGACACTTAAATTACCGTATTACAATTGATGAAACGATCATATTATAATATAATTGGACTAAAATGTCCCTAAGGTGGTTTTTTTTTTAAATTACATTTTTAACCATCCAATTTTAAAACATATAATATAAAGTAAAAATATATAATTATTAAATATATAAAAATTAGTTTAAAAAATAAATAAATAAATTAGTGGTTGGTGATGGATTTCATCGCCAGTGGAGCTTTTTTTTTTTTTTTTTAATAAAAAAGGTTAAAAATTAATAATAAAAGCTCAGTCTCATATTGCATCATTATTTGTATTTTTACACCTCAAAAATTATAAAAATAAAAATGAAAGGAAAAAATTTCAAGGTTTTTCTTTTGGAAGGGAAGCCAATCCAGTCGCCACCTTCGATTTCTTCTCCACACTCTTTTGTTTGACCGCCGATGGCTACCACTTCATCTTCACTGCCTCAACAGAATTCTTTTCTGGCAATAGCAGCGATTGTAGGATCGTGTTTTGTAGCGATTCCAACGCTTGTCGATTCTAGCAATTCCAACACTCATCGATCTCGTGATTTCAAACTCCGATCCAAAATCAATGTCCACCCAGAACCTCTCTCCCTCCACAGCCACGTCAATATACTCGTATTCACCTTAAAAAAACCAAGTTGTCACCAAATTGTGTTTCGTTTTGATTTTTCGTTCTTGACGTGTGTGATTTTTTATGGACGCTGGGGAATCCACCTCAGTAATTATTGCCCCCACCCCTAAAAGCTAAGTGATCCCGACGAGGGGAGATGGTTTAGGAGGGGAATTGGCAACAGTAGTGGATTAAAGTAGGTTGACAGTAGGGGGAGGGAGAGGGCTAGGGAAGTTGCTGCTCTCGCTTGGGGAGATCAAACGAGATGTTCTAGGTTCACCCAGATGTTGAAGATTAGGTTATCTGGGTTCAAACTAGGTCTTGGGTTGATATATATATATATTTTAAGTTTTTTAATTTTTTTTTGTTTTTTCGTTTGTGATTTATTTATTGTTAGAATTTAATAGATGAAAAGTAGTAATTGAGTGCTTCAGTTGATTGTTTTGTTTTTTGTTTTTTTGTTTTGTTTTTTTGTTGAAGATAAGTCTATGTTTATTGTATTGACGATGATGATGAACAGGATTGGGTTTGTGTTGATGATGAATGGTGATTTTGAATGATGATGGAGATGAATTTTTCAAATTTTCATTTTTAAAAAATGTTATTTACCAAAATATCGTCATTTACCAAATGATCGTTTATTTTTCCTTTTAGATTTTTAAAATCTTAATCATTCACGTGTCATAATTTAAGCTTCTCACATAAAAAAACATCTTTAACTTTTCTGTCTGAACTGTTTGTCTCTCTTGACCGTTTGTTGACTAACTATCCCTTTCTATCTGAACTATCTGTCTTTTTTGACTGTCAGTTGAATAACAATTTAGATTTTTTTTAAGAGTTTTGAAAACTTTATGAATGAAAATAATTATTTCTAAAAAATGCTTTAAAATTTTATAATTTTTAATGTCTCAAAAATTAAAATGTAGTTTTTATTGTTTAAATACAGAGAACAAAAGAATCCTAACCAAATGAACTAATAAGTATCCTTTGAAATTTTGATAATTTTTTATAAAAGAGAACCTAAAGAGGAGTGAGTAAGTTCATATTAGATTTTTTGTGGAATAAAAAAAATAATCAAATTAAAATAATCACAGTAAAATAAAAATAAGGAGAGAGAAAGAATTAGCATAGGATTTTTATGTGGGAATTCCGAAAAGATAAAGGCCGTGAGACCAAACTCTTAAGTTTCCTGATCTGTCATTGGCATTTTTAGAGACAAAATACTTTTAAATACATCTTTGAGTTCTTGAGAATTAAAACTCAAGATTCAAGATGAGCAACGCAGGTTGAAAATCAAGATAAAAAGCAAGAGGGTTGGCCAAAAAGACTGTAGGATGCAAGTATTTACATATTAATGGTATGATGCATGTTGATGCTCATTCATGTTGTATTTCATGTGTTAACAGTATTAATATGCAATTTTGGACCTTTAGGATTGTGTAAATTGCATGTGTCACGTGTTCATATGTTTTTCTTAAAAGTTCAATTTCATGAGTCGGCTTCTACTTTCTAGGGGTATTTGGCAATTTTTAGACTTAAAAAAAAAAAAAAAAAAGATTAAGATATGGTTAAAACTGTAAATGCATGTAGAGTTAGAAGAACATAAAGTGGTAGACCGCTGAACATTGCTAGAGTGGTTTAGTTATAAGACCCATGCACTATATTCTAATTGAAGACATAATGAAATGACTACAATATCTTAATAATGAGATATACATAAGATTTTTGGGGTTCAGATAATGTCACTCTAAATGTTGATAAAAATAAGCTCAATAACTTATGAGGTCCATACATTATATTTTAATAAGTTACATCGCGTTTCACAAATAATGAATGCTAATACTGTCAGGATGTATTAAAATTATAGTGATACAATTCTAACTCAATCTTTAAGTTATTAGAATAATTTATTTATGAATATTTATAGTAAATTTGCCATCATAGTTATGGTTTGTGTATTTATATTTATTATTATCAATGAAGTTAACAATGATCAATTCTAATTTATTATACAATATATAAAAATATTGGTGTTTAAAAGTTTCATAATTTTTTAGTTGTTATTCTTGTTTTTCTCATATTGTAAACTTGGGGGTTGGCCTGTAATGGCCCGTATTGGCCCAAGCATCATATGGGCCAGGGCCGTGGATGGGTATGGCTCTAAATTTAATCAGTAAATTAATGGTCCTGGCCTCAAGTCCGACCCGTATACCTAAAGGTCAGCTCTACCCGGCCCATAAAGCCTAATGGACAATTGTCCAGCCCAAGCCCGACCCATTTGACACCCTTACATTGAAGTTGTAAATTCCAATTGTATTTTCTTTTCAAAATATTTAATCTGTTCTTAAAATAATAATAATAACAATAATAATAAAATTCCTCATATCTTTTCATTTCGAAATTAAAAAATATATATATACAATTTCGATGTTTTCATCCGGCTTGATATCTGATCAGTGATCACTCTAGTTGGTTTAAGCAATATTCAAGAATGCAATTATTAATCCTGCTAAGATTATATATATATATATATATATATACATATACATATATATATTTTACGGTAGAGGAGATAGATTAAATTTAAGGAAAATTATCCATACAGTTGACAAGAGTAGAATTTAAACTCTTGACCTTTTAGGATTAAAGGAAATACTTATAATTTTTATAATTGAAGCACATAAATATCAAATTTAACACATTGATGTATGATTGATGACTTCAAGTTTATAATTATAAAGAAAAGTTTTATTGCACCGGATGCACCATCACATGGTGCATTCGGGTACTGAAAATAAGGGATGCGAATATTATTTGCCTTTGTGCAAATAATTTTCTCTAATTTTACAACATGCTTTGTTTCAATGGCCAAGTGGAGAGCAAATTTTTCTCTATGTGAATATTATTTGCCTATGTACGAATAATTTTCTCTACTTTGACACTCATTCCATTTGGCTGTAATATAATAAAATATGAATGATGATGCTATGAAATCAAACATATGGACATATGACTTTTAACGAGCAGGTGGACGATTTGTTTCTCATAATTCAATATTTTAATTATGAGTCACTTTCCATCTGATTGAAATATACTTTAGTTAATTTCTTTTGTTGAACACCTATTTTCAACAATAGGTGACCGTGTATGACTCAACAAAATTTAAATCAGAAGTGCAATCGTAGGTGGACAAGTATTCTCTTTTATATATACATATATAATATTTTTACTATCAATATCTCATAATTTTTAAAATTAAAATAAATCAATTAAATTCATCCATTACATTTGAATTAAATAGAAAAAAAATAATTATTTTAGAAGAGAGAATATAATGAATAAATTTAATTGATTTATCTAAATATTTAAATTAACAAGCGTTGATGGTAGAATTACTATATATATTTGTATGACAAAAATATAATGAATAATATATATATGAATAAATTCTATTCATTATATTTTTATCATACAAATATATATATATGTCTATATAAGATGAATAATGATGCTATGAAATCTAATATATGGACATATGACTTTTGACGTGCAGGGGACGTATTGTTTCTCATAATTTAATATTTTAATTATGTGTCACTTTCCATCGAATTGAAATGTGCTTTGGTTAATTTTTTTTTGTGGAATAGTTGACCGTGCATGACCCGACAAAATTTAAATCGGAAGTGCAGCGTATGTGGACAAGTGTGTGTGTATATATATATATATATATATATTTAATTATGTGTGTGTGTATATATATATATATATATTTAATTATGTGTCACTTTCCATCGAATTGAAGTGTGCTTTAGTTAATTTCTTTTGTGGAACTCATATTTTCAACAATCGATGACCGTGGATGACCCAACAAAATTTAAATCAGAAGCGTAACGTACGTGGATAATTATTATCTTTTGTGTGTATATATATATAATACTTTTACTATCAATACCTCATAACTTTTGAAATTATGACGAATCAATTAAATTTATCCATTGCATTTGAATTAACTAAAAATAATAATTTGTTTTAAGAGAGATAATACAATGAATGAATTTGATTGATTCATCAATAATAAATGAATTTGATTGATTCATCCTAA
This sequence comes from Litchi chinensis, assembly GCA_019925255.1. Lineage (NCBI taxonomy): Eukaryota > Viridiplantae > Streptophyta > Magnoliopsida > Sapindales > Sapindaceae > Litchi > Litchi chinensis. The sequence goes on from CM034475.1 coordinate 16,028,015, forward strand.
TTTTTTAATTAGCAGGCACTGATAATAGAATTACTATATATATATTTGTATGACAAAAATATGATGAATAGAGTTTATTCATATATATATGTATATGACATACATATATATATATTAATTCTACCATCAGTATTTTCTAATTTTAAAAAGCTAGGATAAATTAATTAAATTATCAATTGCATTTGAATTAACTAAAAATAATAATTTGTTTTAAGAGAGATAATACAATGAATAAATTTGATTGATTTATCAATAATGAATAAATTTGATTGATTTATCCTAATTTTTTAGATTAGTAGGCACTGATAATAGAATTACTCTATATATATATTTGTATGACAAAAATATGATGAATAGAGTTTATTCATATATATATGTATATGACATACATATATATATATATTATTAATTCTACCATCAGTATTTTCTAATTTTAAAAAGTTAGGATAAATTAATTAAATTATCAATTGCATTTTAATTAAATAGGAAAACCAATTTATTTTAGGAAAGAGAATGGAATAGATAAATTTAATTAGTTTGACTTAATATTTTAAAGTTAGGAAATATTGATATTAAAAATATTTTATATATATATATATATATCCTTTCTCTTCAGTACATATTGATGTTGTAAATTCAATGTCAGTTACAACCATTAGATTACTTACTTTCGTCAATGTCCAGTTACAGCCATTAGGTTACTTACTTTTGTTTACTTTGACTTAGTAACAACTATTTATGCAAAATCAATGGTTCCTACCCAATACATTAATTTGATTAATTTTAATACACACTAAGATGACAATTATTCTATATCAGTACTTTCTAATTATAAAAAATTAGGATGAATTAATCAAATTATCAATTGTATTTGAATTAAATAGGAAAGTCAATTTATTTTAGAAAATAGAATGCAATAAATGAATTTAATTAATTTGACTTAATATTTTAAAGTTAGGAAATATTGATGTTAAAAATATTTTTTATATATATTCCTTTCTCTTCAGTACATATTGATGTAGTAAATTCAATGTTCAGTTATAGCCATTAGATTACTTACTTTCATCAATGTCAGTTACAGCCATTAGATTACTTACTTTTGTTTACTTTGACTTAGTAACAACTATTTATGCAAAATCAATGGTTCCTACCCAATACATTGATTAGATTAATTTTAATACACCCTAAGATGACAATTATTCTATATTAGTACTTTCTAATTTTAAAAAGTTAGGATGAATTAATTAAATTATCAATTGTATTTAAATTAAATAGAAAAACCAATTTATTTTAGGAAAGAGAATACAATAGATGAATTTAATTAGTTTGACTTAATATTTTAAAGTTAGGAAATATTGATGTTAAAAATATTACATATATATATATATATTCCTTTCTCTTCGGTACATATTGATGTAGTAAATTCAATGTCCAGTTACAACCATTAGATTACTTACTTTCGTCAATGTCAGTTACAGCCATTAGATTACTTACTTTTGTTTACTTTGACTTAGTAACAACTATTTATGTAAAATCAATGGTTCCTACCCAATGCACTAATTTGATTAATTTTAATACACACTAAGATGACAATTATTCTATATCAGTACTTTTTAATTTTAAAAAGTTAGGATGAATTAATCAAATTATTAATTGCATTTGAATTAAATAGGAAAACCGATTTATTTTAGAAAAGAGAATATAATAGATGGATTTAATTAGTTTGACTTAATATTTTAAAGTTAGGAAATATTGATGTTAAAAATATTTTATATATATATTCCTTTCTCTTCGGTGCATATTGATGCAGTAAATTCAATGTCCAGTTACAGCCATTAGGTTACTTACTTTCATCAATGTCAGTTACAGCCATTAGATTACTTACTTTTGTTTACTTTGACTTAGTAACAACTATTTATGCAAAATCAATGGTTCCTACCCAATGCACTGATTTGATTAATTTTAAAATACACTAAGATGACAATTATTCTATATCAGTACTTTCTAATTTTAAAAAGTTAGGATGAATTAATTAAATTATCAATTGTATTTGAATTAAATAGGAAAGCCAATTTATTTTAGGAAAGAGAATACAATAGATGAATTTAATTAGTTTGACTTAATATTTTAAAGTTAGGAAATATTGATGTTAAAAATATTATATATATATATATATATATTCCTTTCTCTTCGGTACATATTGATGTAGTAAATTCAACGTCCAGTTACAGCCATTAGATTACTTACTTTCATCAATGTCAGTTACAGCCATTAGATTACTTACTTTTGTTTACTTTGACTTAGTAACAACTATTTATGCAAAATCAATGGTTCCTACCCAATACATTGATTAGATTAATTTTAATACACCCTAAGATGACAATTATTCTATATAAGGTTTTCTCTCCTCATTGCATTGATATAATAAATTCAGCATCTCAGTTATCAACCGTTAGATTTACTAACTTTCACTTGCTTTAACTTAATTAACAACTATATATGCATAATCAATGATCCACATTCAATGCACTAATATATATATATAGAGAGAGAGAGAGAGAAAGAGATTTCCAATACGAACGTGTTGAAATTTTTATTTCAAGACCATAAATTATAACCGGTCATTTCAAATGGATCACACTATAGTGATAAAACTCTTTGAAAATATATGGTTGTAATTAGTAATTCTGAAATAAACATTTTAGGACGTCTTTAGTTTTCTTTTTTTTTTTTTTAAATAGTGGACAAAGGGAGATTAAATTCAAAAAAAGTTATTCACTCCTTATGTTTTAAAATAAGGGTGAGACTTGAATATTTGATCTCTTTGGATCAACAGAAGTGTTCAACCACTTCTACTAAGAGGTGGTGTATTCTGAATATCCTAACTATAATTGTTCGTGAAATAATAAATTGTTCGTGAACATAAAAAAATATATTTTTTTAATGAAATATGTTAGGTTTCACAAAAGGTGCTTAAATTGTGTATTCTAAAAAGACAATGCCTCCACTTGTTTTGGGGGAAGAAGATTTGGAAGAAGTATATCCCTCCTAGCCGATCTTTTCTGATTTGGGGTGCATTACATGGCAAGATCCCTACTAAAGATATGTTGTGTAGTTTCGGTCATAGTGTGGTTTACAAGTGTCCTCTATAAAGCTTCACTTGAAACCCAAGCCCATATTTTCTTACGACGCCCTCATGCGATTTTTTATGGAGCTCTCTTTCTACCTTCTCTGGTTGACATTTGAATCTATCTTCGATGATTGATTTGATCAGGTGTGCTCTTTCCAACTCAAACTCATGAATTTCTAATCGTTGGATAAGTGTAGTTTTTTCAGTGACTCGGGTTATTTGGTTTGCCAAGAATGAATTTTTATTTGAAGATATTCAGATTTCTACGAGTTCAGTTTTGTCCCTTGTTATTTTAGTTGTTAAGCTCTCTAATTCAACCATTATAGGAGGTGCGATTGTCACACCCAGGGGCGAACCTACAGTTGGGCAGGGGGAAGAGAGGGACACGTGCCTCCACCCCAACTCCCCTCTCCCCCCCCCGTCGATATTTGAAAAAAAAAACCATAAGTTTGTCTAATTGTTTGCTTTTTCAAAAAAAAAAAAGAAAAATTGTCAGCCTGCAAACAGCAGACATGCAAGGAGACTGAAGCATGTGAGTAGCAGACATACAGTACAATTTACAAAGGGCAGTATGGACAATTACTAAAAGATGTAAATTTTGTGAATTATTATCATTATAATATTATTTGAAAAAAAAAAAAAAAAAAACCCGCTTACATTTATTTCTTTAAGGTGAAAAACTGCTTATATTGTTAACTCGCTGAAATGCTTATCTTCTTTATCCGGATCAGAACTTCTTATTTTCTTATTTTAATTGTTTATTATGTGTTTTTTTTTTTTTTTTTTAACTCTATTATGTATTCTTCCTATTTCTACTATAATTAATTTCATATCTTTATCTAGTTTTCCTACTTTTAATATTTTTACTACTCCTGATTAATTAATATTTTTATTTTTTCAGTTTTATCATTTTAGTTATCTCCAATGTAAGTATTATTTACTTCTACGTTTTGTGTGCAACACAAAATCCATTAGTAATTTACAATTTTAGTAAGTAACATTTTTTTATTTATTTATTTTCTCTTTATCATTATTTGACATATTTTTATTTTCACTTTGACATCTTGTTGCTTATCAGATTAGCCTACTAAATTGATTACTTTTTTTTTTTTTTTAATTTTTTAATTTTTTGATAATTTGAACATAATAACATCTCATCAATAAAGCCTAAATTCTTAAACTTTAAATTATTGTATTAAAATTATTCATGTATTATTATAATTCGATTTTATATTTCAAGATGTGAGGGCTCATCGAGGAAAATTATAACTTGACCTTTTTTTTTTTTTTTTTCATTTTTATTTACTTTAATGAATTCATTTGAATTTTTAAGTATAAGACTATTTGTTTTGCCTAAATATTATATATCTTTCGTTTCATTTAAACTATATAATATTATCAAACATTGTTTTTACATAAAAATATTATATATTTAGTATGTTCTTAATTTTCAATATTTTTATTGCTTTATTCATGTGTGCCCCCCCACCCCCCTCCCCACCCTTCCCCCCAAGCAAATTTTCTAGGTCCACCATTGGTCACATCCTAACTTGAAGATCAAGACATGAACCAATATACTATTAAATAACTTCTAAAAATCCAAGAAAATGCATTTATAAATAAATATAATCATTAAAGTTCTTAAACTAAAATAAATAAGTTCATAAGAATATTCAAATAACATATAGGCTTATTTTTTAAGGAATCAACAAACACTGCTGAAATGTCAATCCATCCTATGCACGATAAGAATGTCACTCATCTAAACTCACAACATACTAAAAACAATACTAATTTTTTTCTTTGGAAAAGCAATAAGCATATTAAACAATATTATTTGTTTTTCTTTTCAACATAACATATTTAAAACAAATATACAATTTACAATCATAAAAACTATAAATTTCAAATTCATAATCAGAATAAACCTAATCAGAAATTTATCAAATATCAAAATAATTTTCGAGGTTTCCTTTACACTTTACTACATAATAGGACTTAAGTAATATATGACACATAATAGAGGCAAAGTTAGTTGTCGAAAACTAATATATATAGGGCAAGTATAAGTGACGATTTAATTTTAGAAAACAGAACACTTATGTCTGAAGGTAAAAGCCAAACTCTCATCGTTATCATCAACAAGTCCTTCAACATACACAACTTCATCTACAACACAAATGCAAAGACTCATTAGTCTCAAGGGCATCTTGGAGACACTTCTCATATACTCACATACACAAAACAAATGACATATCACATAAGGCTTCACACAAATATCACAAAGGTACTTACTAATAGTAAAGAATAAAGTTAAGTCTAAGCAAAATATTATTTTATGATACGATTTCATCATATATTTTCATAGCATAATAATTGTCTAAACATCATTTTGAAAGAATATACAATATTGTGATTTCAATTTTGAAGTTATTTTAGTATAGTTATCTTCCAATAATTCAAGATAAACAAATTCTTCATGAATCAAACGATCAAAACATTAGCCTAAATTAACACAATAACACATAAATCAAACTCGAAATAATGTCTTAGGAATGAAAATAGGGCTATTGAACATTCCCCTAATTAAAAACTTAAAATTAGAGCTAATCAGTGCTGTTTTAAAATATATATAGTATTCAATTTTCAATTTTTAATAAATTTTAGATAAGTGAAAAAATTATGAAAATTTCCAAAAATATGCTACACATACATATCTCACACCATTAAAATGTTCAGAATTAAATAAAATGCAGAATGCTCTAACAAATTTATTTTATAAAGTATTCTAATACTCAAATAAGTATTCTAAAAATATTTTTGTATTTAGACTTACACATGTTGTTTGGTGCTAAATAGATTCAACTTTTGACTAAGAAAAATCATCACTTTTAAAATATGACTTCAAAAATTATAAACATTTACAAGGTAATACTTAATATATTTATAAAAATTTGTATAAATTTTGATAATTTTCAAAGAAGTAAAATGTAATAAAACATATTTCGTAACTAAATTATCTGCAAAATATTACAAAACTTCAGTACTTTATCTCAAAGAGAAAAATCTATAAAAGCTCATACACTTGTGATATTTTTATGAAACCAATTTTATTTGAAAGTTTAAAAGGTCTAGTTTTCAAAATAGAAAGCCATAATATGAAAATCAAAATCAAATATATACACAACTTATAATTTTCAAAGCAGACATCGGTAAGTCTATATCTATATCTAAAATTCATAAAATGACACTAACATAAAAAAATAATATACCTAGGGTTTTTTTTTTTTCCTAAACAATCTTAATTAAGAAATTAATTCTCTAAGTGTTTAAATAAAATACATAAAAGATAATATGATAACAAACCTTGTAAAACTTTCTTGATTTCCAAACTATTTTTTTTTTTTTTTTCATAAACCTTGTGGCAGTTATTTGTTAAGAGCAAATAATTTTTTTATTTTAGTTCTTATTTTCGGAGTGTGTTGAAAGGTTAATGAAGAAGGAAAGGGTTTTTAAAGATTTTAGTTTCCTATTCTTATCAAATTACCTTATCTCTCTCTCTCTCTCTCTTTTTTTTCTCTAAATAAAATAAGTTTAAAAAATTTAATCTGATTAGAAAGCCTTATCAAATACAAATTCTTATATACATATTTTATTTAAAATATGACTTCCTAAAAATTTAAATATTATTTTTTAACAAAAAAATCAATAATTTAGTTTTATTTAAATGCTTAGGGAATCATTTGAGTGTTATAGTTATAACAAACACTTTTAATTTGATTACATTGAAGGGGCTTTGTCTTTGAGCAAGCTGGAAAAAGCAGTGATTATCAAACCTGTTTACTAGCATCCTTCTCTTTCAAGGTGGATAAAATTTAACACAGATGGAGCTACTCATGGTAGTCCTAGTATTTCGAGATGTGGAGGGATCTTTCACAACTGTAGAGGGTCTATAAAATGTTGTTTTGCTAAACCGCTTCCGATTAGGTTTGCCTTTGAAGTTGAAATCTAAGCCGTCATAGAAGATAGTTGATCATGTTTGTTGTTTGGAGTAGGAATTGGCACTGGCTTTGGATTGAGTTAGTTTCTTCTTTTGTTGTTCAGTTGATTTAGATGAAATCTCGATTTGTTCCATGGCATGTTAGAGCAACCTAAAATTGTTAGAAATAATGGGATAAATACCCCTTCTAAGGACCCATTTTTTATTGGGTTGGAGATCTTGATTGAGACGGATCAAGATGGATTCATGAAAAAAAATGGTGCTTAGATGAATGGAAATTGAATTGAAGATTTAATTTTTCAAATTATAACTGTAGGTATTAATTATAGAATTGAATTATAGTTTTAATTGTCATGAATCGTGAAATTGAATATTCAAATTATAACGGTTGCTGTTAAATAAAAATTTGAATTTCAAGCGTAACCGTTATTGGTTCAGTGGCTGATCTAAAATCAGTTTTGTAATCGCCTATAAAGAAGACTATTGAGAATCAATTTTTGTTTTCCAATGTAATTTCTCTTAAAAACTATTTTTAGTTATAGGATTCCAGAGTGATAAAGATTCAGATATAATTCAGTCTGCCAGACGATAACCGTTAGTATTGTTATATCCTGGGAGACAAATGCTAAATAATTCAGAAGATGAGCAGTGAATTTGTTTTAAGTACACTGTAATTATTATGGGCTCCAACACAAACATTCTTTATTCAATTTTGTTTTATTGTATGTTTCCTACTGTAAATTCTTTGTAATCTAGAGAATCTCCAAAATTTTGATATAATATGATTATCTGTTCTCCTTATTATGAATTTTTCTAGGAATCTTAAGACAAAATTTGCTCATTTGTTTTGAACAATAAGTATTGCAGCTATTGGGATTGGTTAATTCAATTTTTAATTCTTTTAACAATTTTGAATCTCTAAATTCTTTACTCTATATCTGTTTGATTTCAAAACAATTTTTTTTTAAAAATTGTTTGGAATTTTTTTTTTTGAAAAACAATTCCTTTGTGAAATGTTTTTGTTGAATAAGAGAGAAAATGTGTGTTGCAATTTTGTTTTGCAACAAATTTGATTGGTTTTGGTTCAATAAGTTTAAAAGAAAATCTATTTATTTTAATTAGTTTGCTGAAACAAGTTTTATTGAAATCATTTTGATAAGATAGTTTAATTTGTTTGAGTAAACAAATTGTGTTTTGTTTTATTAAACAAATGGTGATTGGTGATTTGTTTTGAAACTTTGATAAGATTTTTTTTTTCCTGCCTTGAACTTGATTTGAAAAAAAAAATCAACCTTAATAAGTTGATATTCTTAATTAATCAAGAATAGTATTGGAAATTCGACTCAAATAAATTAGGTTTGAATTTTCAGAATATTGAATTCAATCCTAATTAGTTGGATTTGAATTTAAGATAAGAATTTTAAGATTTTTGATTGGTTTCAAAATTAATTCAAATAAATTGGGTTTGAATTTTGAAAAGAAAAGGGAAAAAAAAAAAAAAAAAACCTATTCGTTTTCGGGTTTGTTTCAACCACTGAGATATTTGATTTTGGTTTTGTTACGCACATTGGCAACAATTGTTGGGATTATTGTTTAGGTTTTCGAGTTTGTGTCAGACACTAAAATTTTTGTTTTGGGTTTGATACAAGCATTGAAATATTGAATTTTAGATTTATTTCAAATACTAAAATCAAATTGCAATTTATTGCTTAATAAATTATTAATAAACAATTGTGACATTTGACTTTCAAAATGTTTGTTTAAGTCAATTATTGGGAAATTGAGACATTAAAGTCCAATTTTATGAACCATTTTGATTAAGGTTGGATCTTAGTTTTGAAAAATTAAGGTGATCATGTTCTTCTTCGTGAGGATATCGAATTGATATGATTATAAATCCAAAATAATTATTGGGTGAATGAGAAATTAAAGCTCAAAGATCACCCATTGGATTTTAAATTTGAATTAGTTGCCATTAAGTATTTCATTTGATTGAAATAATGATAAAATGATTGCAGTGAATTTCATTTGAATTATTTAATTTACGGTTTTTGAATTAAACCAATAATTGCAATTGATTTCATTGAATAATGAATTGGATTAATAACTTATTTATTTTATTTTTGTTATGAATGAAATATATAATTTTATTTAAATTTCGAATGATAGTTGTAACTAAATATTACAATTGATTTCATTGCAATTATGTTGGTTTAATAAGTTAATTATTTCATTAAAGTTTAAGTGAAATAAACATTTTTTAAGTTGAATAAGTTTTGAATTGCAATTACAATAGAAATTTACAGTTGATTGCGTTTGAATGAAATAATTGCAAGGTTGAGTCGCAATTGTGGTTATAACTGAAAGATTTATTGATGAAATAAATATGAACAATTGCGAGTTTAAATGACAATTGTGGTGTGTAACTACAGATATGATTAATTCTGAATTAAATTTGTAGAATTATGGATTTAACATGATTGTAGACATGATTAATTCTAAATTGAATTTACAGAATTAATTTGAAAATTTGTAACTGCTGATATGATTAATTCTGAATTAAATTTATAGAATTATTTTGAATTTTATAACTACAGTCGTGTTTAATTCTAAATTGAATTTTTAGTATTAATTTTTGGATTAATACTTTATAATTGCAAAATCAATAGAATCAATAATGGATTAAAAGACCATTATTTTTTAGTTTTATGAGTGCATCTGTGACAATAACTTTATCTGTTATATAATTGAATAATTCAATGATATCGATTTAGATTTCTATGAACCATTTGGATACATCAGAGAAATTCAGTGGTTTGAATTTCAAGAGGTGATAGCAAGAGGTGTTGTTTGACCATCTTGAAGCTTGTAAGATTCTTAATGAATGATGCTTTTAAGGAAAAAGATGGCGAGATAGACACTCAAGTCATTCGTGTCGTTAATGTATGTAATAATTCAGACTCTTTTTTAAGGAATTATATTGTGAATGGTTTGGTCAATGCTTTGTATAATGTGTACACGTTTAAAAAGACAGCCAAAGAGTTATGGAAATCCTCTAAATAAACATGTATAGCCAGATCCATAATGGAATATGAATTTGTTGCTAGAATTAATTGCGATGGTGTTGAAATGTCTAAGAAATGTTTTGGCTAGGAAAAACTTAATATTTAAATATGTCCATTGTGATTGACTTATTTTTCTTGGGAACTTATCTGGTGTACAGTTTTTGAATTATGTGCATTGTTCCAGTAAATGATTATTATGTGAAAATTTTCAAACTTTGTGAGGTTTGATATGAAGAAATTTAAGGGAAAAATTAATATCCAACAAAGTCTATGTGGATAAGTGTGGAATCTGAAAAAGCTGAATGGTTACATCATTTTCTAAAGGATATTCTGATGTGGCCAAAACCAATTCCTATAATTTGCATCCACTGCGATAGACGCTTGCAATGGGATTCACTTAGAGCAATATGTATAATGGTAAGTCTAGACATATACGTCGTAGATATAATTTTATGAGACAACTACTCTCAATTAAGGTTATCTTTGTTGATAATGTAAAGTCAAAAGATAACATTATAGATCTACTAACCAAAAGGTTAAATAGAGGGTTAATTGAAATATCATCAAGGGAATGAGACTAAAGCACATGAAATAATAAGTCATTACAAAGAAAATCCAACCTATATGATTGGAGATCTCAAATCTAAGTTCAATAGGACAACCTAATTATAAAGACTTGGTTGTATCATCATAGAGGACACTTCCTATCCATTAAAGATTATCCCCCTATCTATTCCTATGCTAAAATAGTGATACCCATAAGAGTTAGGATAAGTTATGTTTTTAATGATCTTTATGTGTCGAGAATTCGAGCAGAGTAATATGGGTTACTTTAAATTAGAAGATCACCTATGTGAGAGAGAAGTGGGGCTGTTTCTAAAGAGACTTGTGAGGGCTCAATTCTTTAGAGACTCTTGCAAAACTAGAGAGATATTCATGACCAAAACGAACATAGCAGTGAAAATTGAATTGTGTTAGGAAAAGTTCTGTAGGAGATATATAATCATTTACATAAATGGTAGAACACTTTAAGGACGTCGCATCTACTAATTAGCTAGTAAAGAAAATATATTTTCGCAAGATAATGTTCAAAGGTCAAAACCAACCTATCCTATGTAGAATCTGATCGTTGAACTCTATCACCAAGTTGTGAGCGTTCTTTGAGTTATAACTTCTGTTTCCTCTGTCAATTTCATTCATATAGGGGATTGTTGAAAAAAGGGGATAAATACCCATTTTAAGGAACCGATTTTTATTGGGTTAGAGATTTTAATTGAGATGAATCAAGATAGATTCATGGAAAAAATGGTGCTTATTTAGATGAATGGAAATTGAATTGAAGATTCAATTTTCAAAACAGAAGCGTTGGATGAAGTGCCATGAATACAACTATTGAATTTGAAAAATGTAACTGTAAAATTAAATTGCAAATTTAATTTTTTAAACTGTAAATGTAAATATTAACTCTAGAATTGAATTACAATTTTAATTGTCATTAATTACAAAATTGAATAATAAAGTTGTAACCATTGGTGTTAAATGAAAATTTGAATTTTCAAGCGTAACCGTTATTAGTTCAAGGGCTGATTTAAAATTAGTTTTATAACCGCCCACATAGAAACTATAAATTGACATCATTTCTAATTGTTCAGAGGCTACTGAAAATCAATTCTTATTTTCTAGTTTAATTTCTCTCAAACACTATTCCTTACTCATAAGATTTCAAAATGATGGAGATTCAAATATAATTTAGTTCGTCAGACGATATTTAATTGGTGTTATTGTATCATGAGAGATAAATGCTAAACAACTCAGAGGATGAACATCGAATTTGTTTAAAGAACACCTAGTTATTACATACCTCAACACAAACATTCTTTATTTAATTCTGTTTTATTGTATTTTTCTAGTTATAAATTCTTTGTAATCTGGAGTCTCTCCATAATTTTGATATTATATGATTATCTGTTCTTCTTATTATCAGTTTTTCTCACAGGAGTAATTTTTTACATAAGAACTATCTTTTGATGATTGTCGTCTCTCATATTTATAGAGAAGGTAATCGGACGGCGGATAAGTTTGCAGCTATGAGTTTGAATACTGATGAGGCTCATTGGTGGTCGAATGCTCCTGATTTTATTATAGACCTTGTTAATTTACCTTTTTATCGCTCTAGTTAGCTCACAGAGCAAGTGCCTTTTATTATTATTATTATTATTATTATTTTGTCAAGACTTTTTGCCTCTGGGTTTTGTCCATTCAGGTTTTGATGAGTCTGGCTCTTAGAGAAGTTTAGCGTCTATAGCTTATGGACTCCTCCTGAGTGTTTGTTTCTTTTGTTTTTTTGCCCTCATTTTGATGGATTGTTCTCCCTTTTGTATTCTTTGTTTTTCTTTCTTGTGTATCAATAATATTTGCTATTGTTGGCGTTATTGGGTGCGGGATAGGGTGACTACAGGGGTGCCAATCTAGTTGGGTTGTTTCTGCTTGCCTTTGGTGCCTTTGCCTCAGTTTCAGTTTCATTAAAAAAAAAATGTGTATTATACAAAGTCCTATATAATAATAATAATAATAATAATAATAATAATAATAATAGCAATAATGTAATAATTTTATTAAACCATGGATTTTGTTTTTAGCAAAATCTTGCCGTTAAATATTTAATGTTATTAACTTGAAAAATTTATAAATTAAGGCGTATTGGTATAATAACCATGCAACCTATAGTTTTCTATATGGTTGATACCGTAAATTATGCACCCGCAACTGATGCAAACAATAATTTTATGCACTTTACCAATAACAAATTAATTAAGCATTGATATGGTGTTGCCACTACTACAAGAGGAATATATATATATATATATATTTATGTTTTTGCATATTAAACACAAAGCCTATATCATTAGAGTAGTGACTGCACCATATGTGGCAAGGAATTTGCTTTTTTTAGCATTGCTTAATTAAAAAAGCATGCGTATTGAACTAGATTCATCTAGAAGCTTTACAGGTTAAATAATAAAATATCTATTAAACTAGAAGATAAACACGAAGAATTTATTTCATGTGCCAATCCACAACCTTTATGGGTCTCTTCAAATTATCACAAGACATGTGGATGTTTCCTAAGTCGTTATCCACTAAAATTTCATATCCTGACCGTTCATTGAGCAAATTTCATTTGAAACTCATGTAATTGTTCAATGCTTTGACACACATGTAATTGTTTCCCAAATAGTCTGATTTGAAGGGGAACTTCAAGAGAGAAAAACTCATTTCCTAATCCTTTTCACGCTATCATCAAATCGAGCATCTCTCTTACTAGATCTTAGTACTTTTCAAGATCTTATTCAACGCTTTCAATATCTTTTGCTACTTTAATTTATACCCATTAATAGTAATTGTCACACATCGGTACCTATATATTTACCCGTTTCTTAATTTTAAATTGAGTTTAACCAATTAAACAATGCCCAACATTCTAAATTTGCTTATTACATACAGTCCACGGGACACGTGTAGGCTAAAAGACACATTTGAATCATCCCCTATCAAATATTCAAATACTCCATTACCTTAATTGGCATCCTAGAACCTTCCTTATGCTAATAAAATAATTAAAATAGGGAATAAACAATTTCTAAAGCATGCGAACAGGATTGTTTAAGCAAACAGATGGTATAAAACCATTGAAGGCAAAGCCGTTTTCGAGGAGACATCAACAACCCACTAGCTTTTTCGGCTAAACCAAGAGTATTGTGCTTAAACTCGTCATCTATTATTATAATATAGTTACAAGTAGAATTTTGTTGACGTAAGCTCTAATGATAAGTATTAGGAATTAAAATTTTAAATAAATTTACATTTTTTCCTTAAACATACTATCAGACCATGAATATTATCTATTGAAAATTTTAATATGAAGTTATTCTTAAATTTTTTATTTTATGTGTTTGGGGAACATGTTAGAGCAAACGTAATAATATCAAGTTAGGAGTTTTGTTGCGGAATCCTATTGTTGGAATATCGCTGCTGACAAGATACTGTACAATGAGCATAATTTGGAAGATCCCACTTGTTTCATTCTAATTGGATAGATAATATTATTGAGGTGGTGAGCACCATAGTGTAACACGTGTGTTAAGTCTAGAGGTGGGTGATCAATTTCCTAGTGAGGAATTAATTCAATCAAAAGTTCGATTCAGAAGATCTTTTGCCAAGTGGTGATGAGATCATTAGTGTTTATTTATTTATTATGGGATCAAACAAGGACATTGAAGTGACTGATTTAGAAGCATATAAGTGGGAAGGCTGTATTGATGAGTTCGTACGTGTCACAAAAATTTGAGACAAAACACAAGATGGTGATGCAAAGTGAAAGAATGATGGGAATGATGAGTTGGGGAATGGAAGCAGCTGAACAAAGATGGAGGAAGGGTCCTTGGACTCCTCAAGAAGACAAGTTGATGACTGAGTTTGTCAACGTGCATGGAGAGGGAAGATGGAGTTCAGTGGCCAGGTCTGCAGGTAATTGATATACATCACCAACTCTATGTTGCATATTATAAAGAACTAAAGCATAACCTTCTAGCTTCCTTGAACTATACACACACATGTATCTTTAAGATTGAAGTATATCTTATCATCTATCGGTTAACAAAGAATATTGTGTATAAATTAAGTGAGTGGTTTTTCACTGTTGTTTGCGATTAGGTTTGAATAGGAGTGGGAAGAGCTGCAGGCTGAGATGGGTGAATTATCTAAGGCCGGGTCTTAGGAGGGGACAAATAACACCTCAGGAGGAAGGCATCATTATTGAACTCCATGCTTTATGGGGTAACAAGTAATGCATCTCTCTCTCTCTCTCTCTCTTCCACACGTACATGCTAAAAAAACCTGTCAAACATTGTTCTAATATTTGTATAGTATTGATATCTAATTTGTATTTGTTATAGGTGGTCAACCATAGCTAGATACTTGCCTGGGAGAACAGACAATGAAATCAAGAACTATTGGAGAACCCACTTCAGGAAGAAAGAAAGATCTTCTCAAAAGCGAGAAAAGCGCAAGGCTCAACTTCTCAAACAAAAGCAGCAAAAACAGAACATGAATAGGTTCTCTTCCCAAGCAGACACAAGCAAATTCGAAGTGGCTGAGGAGAAACATGAAAGGGAGCAAGCTACAGTTACAATGCACCCCTGTATTGTAGAGGATCACTACTTGCCTGTTGTGTATCATCAAGATAATAATATAGCATCTAATTGGTCATCGGATCAGTACTGCCTGGTGGATGAAGGTTTGTGGGGTGGCCTCTGGAATCTTGATGATCATCCACATAATCATTTGGATACCAGTCACTGCAACAAGCTTATAGCCATGCAAAATCAGGCCACAAGTTTTATCTCTGGAGGAGATTCCAATAACTTATACAATACTGGAGGATACATCTTCTAAAGACGGCACAAATATACATAAGCAGCTTAAATATATGTGATGTTGTGCTTGATACAATACTATTCGTTGTACGCTCAGTACTAATAATGCTTGTGATATTTTGTTCATCTTAAAATGTCTTGCCTTTTCCTCCCCAAATCAGCTGTATCATGCATTAATTTGGTATTGTCCTTTAATTAACTCTAATACAATTATAGCTAAAGTTTGACAGAATTCTTATGCTAATTTGTTTAATTTCTTTACTAAGTTGCTTCTGATTCTAGTCGGCATATTCTTTCATGCACTTAGAGGAACATGAAAAATAATTAATAAGTAGTTTTAAATGAATAACTAATTAATACCAATAAAATTGATTTACTAAGCGGTTCTTTCAAGAAATAGTACTTGCATTCTCCATAATCTAAAATTTTCCTCAAATTGTGTACACAAAGCATAGAATTCATCCATAAAACGAAAAATGTTTAAATTGAACAAACCTTTTACACCATCTAAAAAACACGTCTAATAACATTGTTGGTTATCATAATAAAGTCATTATAGCATAATAATGATCTTGATATTGTATCATATGGTGGAATGTAATCATTTGATAGAAAAGTTAACTCAACTCGAAAATACTCTGTATTTTAAGCTTAAAGCTTTTGGAATGGGATGATGTAATGCATAACATTGTTAGGAAATTGACTAAAATAAAAGTGGTGTCAATCCTATATTCAAAACGGTATTTTGAAGGCTATAAAATGAGCTCAAAGCCTTGGTTTCAAATCGTTCCAATCAAATACATTTTGAGCATTGTATTTGATTATAGTTAAAATTCCTTTCTTGTTTCTCTTATTTTAGAGGGTAGAAAAGTGTGAGTCAATGTATGTTTTTGAGAGTATGAGTGTATTGGGTTGTGGGTTATGAGAGAATAATCTATGTGATTGTAAGAGTTTTTCATATAGGGAAGTTCTCTTTGAGGGCCGTGGTTTTTTTACTATTTTGGAGTTTTCAATGTAAATTCTTGTGTTATGGTGATTTATATTATTTTATATTTTATTTCTCTATTATTTCTGATATTCTTATAACAGACAGTTTTTAGGGGAGGTCTTAGGAGGTAAATTTTTTTCAACAAGTGATATCAAAACCTAGTTGCTTGATTGCCTGGTTGGTAAGGTGTCAGATGTATTAGAAAATTCTTACTATACTTTGTGGTTGCAACATTGTTTGATCTTCTACATTAGAAAAGAATTGTTCTTGGTTGTTGAAAAGAAGTGTGGTAGTATGGAAGTGCATATCTAAGAAAAGTTCTGGTTAAGGAAAGACTTGATATTTAACTGTGTCTATTGTGACCGATTTCTCTTTGCTAAAAACTTACTTGATGTACTATTCATGGACTACATGCACTATTTCAATATACGGTTATATTGAAGTTTTCAAGCCCTGTGAGGTTTGATGTGGAGAAATTCGATAGAAAAATCACTTTCATCTTGTGGTAAATGCAAATCAAGGTTGTGTTGATACAATCTAAGTTACACAAGGCATTGAGGAAGAAATCAAGCCCTATTGTTAACGAAGATTCCAACAACAACGAAGATTCTGGAAAGTCTACTATGAGTGATGAAAATTGGGAGGATCTATCTAGATTTGAGAGTTGTAAGTGCAATTCATCTATGTTTGGCCAAGAATATTCTTACAAACGTGCATAGAATATCAACAGTTAAGGAACTTTGGGAAAAGCTTAAAGTGTTGTATCAGGTGAAGGGCATCTCAAATTGGTTATACTTGAAGGAATAGTTTTATACTCTATGTATGAGTGAAGGTACGAAAATCTCAAATCATCTGAGTATACTCAATGGTATCATCTTTTAACTGAAGGCTGTTGGAGTTAAAATTGAAGATGAAGATAAATCGTTAAGGTTCATCTTGTCTTTTTTACTTTCCTATGAACACATGAAACCTATTTTGGTGTATGGGAAGAAGACTTTGAAATTTGCATAAGTTATCGATAAACTCTTTTCTGAGGAGAGAAGGTTAAAGAGTAGAGATTGCACTTCATTAAAAGATTGAATATTGGCAACTAGAAACAAGAGTAATAGGAACAAAAGGAACTCCTAGAAAAATATAATTTGCTGGGGGTGTGGATAATCTGTGAATGTCAAGAAAAATTGTCAAGGTGGAGCAAGTTCGACAAAAGGCTTCGAGGCAAAAGCTAGTAATGTCTCTTTCGTGAGAAAAAGTGATTTCCTTTGAGAAGTGAGAAGTAAATCTTCATGGTATGTCCGTATTGCCATGGAAGAGGATGTGGTATTGTTAGTAGATCCACAATTGCACACGGCATTGGTTTGTCATTGATGCAAGGTGTATAGTGGAATGTATGTCGATGATTGATGAACTTCTGATAGAGCCAAACATGGAAGTTGCACCATAAATTTTCAGCAAGTTTTTCGACATGTGTCAAAGTGAAATTCTTAGAATGCGATGATTTTAAGTAAAATGTACTCTTTTATGGTGGAAGATGATAGTTTTCTGGGTTGAGAATTATAATTGTCAGTATAAACAATGATTACAACATATGTTTCTTTGATTTTGCTAAGGTGGCGCTTCTTAGGAAATTCGCAAAAATAAAAGTAATACTAATCCCACATTGAAAACAAATAAGGATGGATGGTATTTTGAAAGCTATAAAAGGAGCTCAAAGCCTTGTTTTCAAATAATCCCACTTAAATATATTTTAAACATTGTATTTGATTTTAGTTAAAAAAATTTTCTTGTTTTTCTTATTTTAGAGTGTAGAAAGGTGTGAGTCAGTGTATGTTTTGAAGATTATGAGTGTATTGGGTTGTGAGTTGTGAGAGAATAATCTATGTGATTGTAAGAATTTTTCATATAATGAAGTTCTCTCTAAGAGCCGTGATTTTTCTCTGTTTTAGAGTTTTCCATTGTTTTAGAGTTTTCCACATAAATTCTTGTGTTGTAATGATTGATATTATTTTCTATTTTATTTTTCATATTTTTACAGGAGGCAGATTTTTAAGGGAGGTGAATTTTTCCCTATAAGCATAAGTTAACTACTATTTTAGACCCATAGATACCAAAAAATGTATCTTATCTAGGATTCAAATTTAATCAAATTAAAATTAAATATTATCCAAATGATAAAATTTTATTTCTAGCAATTTTCTAAGAATTTATATCCTAATTATCTAAGAATTTAAATCATTATCTCAATATGAATATTCAATATAAATACCCATACAAAATAATTTATTTAACTTAATAAGATAATTACCGAGTAATTATCTGACTATTTGAATCACTCAAGTGTACAAGTTTAATTTCTCCCACTCGCACAATTGGGACTAGCATATCTTATGGAGTGACATTTTAATAATTTTTTAATTTAATCAAAAATTTTTATCTAGCATTCAGACAACTAAACGCAGGGTATAGTGTGACCATTCAACAATCATCATATATTGGAGCTTACGATTAAGGTTCCAAATAGCAAATATATTGTTCATATATGTTTCTTGCATTTAATTTTCTTTCTTCAATCCAAACATACTTAACCACTCTCCGTATAAAGCTATATGCTTGACTACTAAATTCTATGTATATACAATAGTATTTTTGTCTACTATAGAATATACAATTTGTTGACTAATGAATACATAAATTTTATATAAAAAAATTAAATCTTCTCATCAAACACATGTTTCTCTATCTCAAACATAATTGTTATCCTAAACGTTTTTCATAAACAAAATAGTGTCATAACTATTAATAACACGCTAAAAAACTAACATTATATTGTTATTTCAAAAATGATGTTATTTTGAGATTTTATAAGATCCCAATTAAACTTATACAACAAGAAAGTAAGGAATTATTCACTTATTGTCTTGTTGGTCATATAGCACATATAGTATGAATCATGTGCAAGAGTGAATTTCATTCTTAATAAAAAATATACATATCAACAACATTCACTATACAAATCTAAGTTTAGTAGCCAATTTTAAAGCCTAACTTAAGTCCATAAAGCTCGCTTCAAAACAATTTTGAATGCAAATTAAAGTCGCTTACATGGTTTAATCAAGTTTTCATGATAGTAAAAGTTATCATGGTTGGTTTAGTTAATATGATTTCTTTTGTGAACCTTATCTTCGCTGAATCAAGGTGGCATATATAAGCTCCAAGAGATTAAATTATAAATTTATTTCTCTGTTGACATTAAAAAACGATCAACACCCAAATTTATAGGAATTGTATGAATATGGAGATTTGTAGTGGGTTATGATGAAATATTGCAAGTGGTAGTGAAAGTGTGTGGGTTGATTATGCTGAAAAAGTGAATAACGGTAGAAATCGATAATGCAAAGTAAAGGACAAGAAGGGGAGACAATGAAACAAACATAGAAAGCTTTTAATATGGTTCGACCCTATATGTAATGCCCATATCCACGATTATATTATTTATGGTGGGGGAGACTATGTTTAGCAAAGTTTCTACTAGGGGTAGAAGAGTTGTTGAATGTTATATCTTGTGCATGCCAACGATCCATTTTTATAATATTAGGGTTTCTTGTTTACATATAAGTTTGGTCACTATAATATAGGAAAAAATGAAGATCTTTTATATGAAATTGCATCAAACACCTAGATATAGAATCGAATTGCAATTAATTATGACCATATTTGACTTGTATTACAATTTTGATAGTTTCTTGTTCAAAGAGATCTTCCATTCATTATGGAAGTTATCTTGTTTGGTGAGGCTCTTTTTCCCTTTCCTAGAGCTTCATCGAATTAAGAAAATATGCTAGTGTTTGTCGGTTTGTAGAAAATTTCCTATTTTCGAGTCCTTTATATTACTAAGGAAATAGTGAGCTAATGACCCTATGTGGGCATGTTGAGTTGATACGACTTTGAGTTGCCTCATATACGTCATACTTAAACCGAAGTTGTTTTCTTTTCTTAGTATAGTCGAACATAGTAATTATTCCTATTGACATGGCATGCGATAACATGTCATGAGATTATCGACTTTATATTATTTGGGCTCTGTATTGAACTTCTTGGGCCTCTACACTTGTTAGACTTATTGGGCATTATTTAGGCTTCTAGCCTAAATGTTATTTTTTGGCACAATATAAGCCCTTCATCTTTCAATGAGTTAGTTACTTTTGGTCTTGTTGAAAGCTTGACTCTTTAAATTCTTAGGAATTGTTTGAATTTTTGTAGGCTAATAAATATGGTTAATAGTTGTCATCAATTAGTTATAACCATCACATCTCATTTAATATGATGTATGCTTGAGGAGGCGTCACATTATTTTTTTTCCCGTGCAAAAACAATGTATCGTTCCCCTCCTAATCGTCAAATTTGTGGTGATCATCATGACTCTTGACTTAAAAATTATGATAGCTACTATATAAAGAAGAAGAGATTGCCCTTTTTGTTACATTGCCTCCTAAATTCTTTCTCTCTTACTTTCTTACAATATAAGTTCTTTCTTTCAACATTCTCTTCTTTCTTCCCTAGTCTCTTTTTCTTCAAGAATTTCGTGGCATGCCATAGCATTTTCTAGTTTTGATGTCAACTTTCAATCTTCTCATTTTACCTACAATCCCCAACCACCACTTCTACTAATGAAGACAAGAAGGGAGATAAGAGGGGAAGGAAAGGAGTCGGGTTCCAAGATCCTAAGGTCATTCCTTCTTAGCCCGTAAGGCTATTACTCCTCCTAAGGACAAGTGGAAACCATTACTCTACAGGGCTTTGTTTCTATTCCTTCTAATTCTGCTTGTTTGGACAATTTTTTAGATTTAATGAAGAGCTTCTTCTCCCAATTTGTTGCCCAGGCTATGGAGGCTATTTCCGAGGATCCATTGATGTTCCAAGTTAAACTTTTCTTCTCTTTCTTTTCTCTTCCATTCTTCTTTCTTTTTCTCCCTATTTTTTTCACGTAGTACTTTCTCTTGAACAACTTACCCTCCTTGCTGTAAAGGCTTTTGAGGAGTACAATGTTGTGGTTTGTCCGCAAGCACAATTGCAAGAAGATTTGGATTGCTAGTTGGTAGAGACGATGCAAAGGAAGAAGGAGCTTGTCAAAGATTTAGATGAGACTAAAGAGATGAAGGTCCTCTAGATTGGAATGACAAAGAGGTAGGGAGTCTGGCTGGAATAGGAGCAAAAGATGACCAATACTAAGCGAAAACGTTTGAAAGAGTCCATAGAGCGGCTAATAAGGTAGCGTAAGGATAAGGATGTTGATATTATCATTCTTAAGAAGAAGCTAGCACATGTTGGGATGGAAGCTCCTTTAGTAGCTATTAAGTAGCTCCAATGATTTTGACTAGGGGGATTAACTATAGGGTAAGGTGGAATATGTGGACCTCCTGAAATTTGAAAAAAAAAAAAAAAATTGAAAAGTATAGAACTTTTTTAGTGCAATGCAAAAATTTAAAAAAAAAAAATTTACTGTGCATAGGTGTTACATGTATGACCTTAAGACCTACCTTATTTATTTTGTATGTGTAGTGTACTGCTGGAATTGGAAAAAACTGTTGTAATTATTATTATTTATTATTATAATTTATTGTAAAAGCTGCTTCCTCTTATTTATTTATTTTTAAATAGACCTTACTGTTTTTTGACCAAACACAGCCTTGACTTGATTATAATAATATGATTATTAATTATTAATTATTATTATGATTATTTAAAAGTTGTTGCTTATCCTTCTTTCCTTTTCCTTAATAGTTTATTAATTTTTTAAACTATCAATTATTCTTTCTATTTCGAATATAATTAACTTTATTATTTTTTTATTACTTCTATTATACCTAATTTTCCATCTTCTAATATTTTTCATACTCCTAATTAATTAACATTTTTCTTTTACAATTTCTTCATGTTAGCTCTTTCCTACATAAGTACAATTTATTTCTACTTTTTATGTGTTTCACAAACTTCATTGTCAATTTGCAATTTTACTAAATATTTTTTTTTCTTTTTTTCATCTCCACTTAGCATCTATTTATCATTAGTTGACATCTTGTCTCTTACCGGATCAGCCTACTAAATTAATTACTTTTTTAATTTTTTTTTTAATTGTCCATGTGTTGTCATGATTCATTTTTTTAATATATTTTTTATGTTTACTTTATAGTTTTATTTTATCAAGAATCGATAAAACTAGAAGGCTGAACTACGTAATCAAATGAGAGATCAATAGTTAAATGATAGCTTGTTTGTATATGTGGAGAAAAATATTTTTGACAAAATTGATAGAGAAGTTATTATGAGATGATTTCCAGATATAAAATCTAGTTGAGAAAAATTACAACTTTACATAGTTTCTTTTTTTTTTTTTTTTCATTCTTATTTATTTTACTGATTATATTAAGATTTTTAAGTGTAAGACTATTTATTTTACGTAAATATTATGTTTGTTTCATTTTATTTCAACTGTATAGTGTTATCAAATATAATTCCTCCCCCCTCCCCCCCCCCCCCCCCCCCCCCCCCCCCCCCCCCCCCCCCCCCCCCCCCCCCCCCCCCCCTCCCCCCCCCCCCCCTCCCCCTTCCTTTCCCTCCCGCGAAAACAAATTTTCTAAGTTCGTCTCTGATTCGAACTCCTCCCATCCCTCTTTATGATGCGACCTTCGATCCGGGGCAATCTTAGAATAGCTTTGATTAGGGGCATCTCTAAAGGGCCAATTGTTGGGCTTTTTATGCCATTTCTTGGCTTTTTGTGGAGCTGTTCCGGTTTCTTTGTTAGTGCTAATAGGCTTTTTACTTTTCTTTGTACTAGCTTGTTGGTGAACGACTTTAGATATTGTGTAGGAGTAGCTGCCTTTTTCAAGTTTCTTGAATCCTAGGAAATCTCTTGCAAAATATATATTAAATACATATTCTTGCATACCTTGTATTTTGTTTACTCCTTTTAATGCTTATGGAATTTCTTGATGACCTTCTCGTTAGTAAAGTAGCTTTCATGAGGGTTACCTATCTTTGGGATTTCCCAGGAAAGCCTACCCACTTTTGGAGCTTCCTTGCATTGAGTGATCGCGATATGAAGGGTTACCTGCTTTTGAAGTTTCCCCGAATTGAGTGAGCTACAGTCTTGTGGGGGTTTTAACGAACCACCCTCTTTTGGAGTAGTTATGAATAAAGTTACCTACTTTTATGGTTTTTCTTGAGCCAATCTTGTTGGCGGGGTCACCCACTTTTGGAGAGGATGAGTGGAGATGTTTAAAAAGATTATATATATTCATATATATATATGGCAGGGTTGGGGAACACAAATATTGACACAAGTTTTGACTCAATTTATTAATTATTAGATAATGAAGATTTTAATGATTTAGATCTACTCATACATTTACATACAGTTTCATTTTACACTTCAATTGATATTAAAAACTCATCTCTTCTCTTTTCATTGTAGTATCATCTCTTCTCTCTCATTAATAGTAAAAGCTCACCAATTAAATTATATTATTTTTACATTTCTCTCCTCTCTCATTCTTCATACACGACACAAAGAAAGAAAAAAAATAGTACTATTTTTTTTTCAATATTTTCTATCTCTATCAACCATAAAATCAAATAAAAACTTTATAAATCCAATTTTCATTTAATTTTTTCTCTCTATTTAGTGAATCAAATCACGTAAATAATATATAAATTTGAAGCTCTTAACATAAACTTTCAAACAAAATCTATATTGTATATGTATAAATAAACATACTCATTAGAATAATTCAAAATAAAAAATCAATTAAAAAAAAAAACTTACTTTGGGTATAAGTATGATGTCTAAAAAAAAAAGATAAAAATAATATAATTTGAACGTTAATTTAAAACAAATAAAAGACTCAAAAAATTAGGTGGGTGGGAAGAATATTCATTTTCACATTTTATTAATTTTATCCTTTCTTTTAGACATCATGCTCGTATTTAAAATAAGCCTTTTTTTTTTTTATTTTATAATTGATTTCCTATTTTGGACTATTTTAATTAGTATACTTGTTTAAACATATACAATATGGATCTTATTTAAAAATTTATGTTGAGAACTTTAAATTTATATATTGTTTGCACAATTTGATTCATTGAATATAGAGAAAAGATTAAATGAAAATTGAATTTATAATATTTTCATTTAGTCCATTATAGAGATATAAAAGATAAAAAAAAATAGTATTATTTATTTTTTCTTTATTTGTGCTGTGTATGATGAATGAGAGAGGAGAGACATGCAAAAATAATATAATGTAATTGGTGAGCTTTTAATAGTAATGAGAGAAACATGGGATGATATAATAATGAAAAGAGAGAAGATGAGTTTATAATATTAATTAAAGTGTAAAATGAAATTGTATATAAAGGTTTGAGTAGATCTAAATCATCAAAATCTTCATTATTCAATGATCAGCAAATCATGTTAAAATTTGTGTCCTCCAATACTATCCCTATACATATGTAAATGAAAAGTATGAAAATAATATATATATATATATATATATTTCCCCCTAATGCATTTATTTAAAAGATTCATTTGTGAGCATTTATTGAAAACAAGTAATAAAATTATCAAATTGGGTTGTAGCTATAACTAATACGCCAAGCCCAGACAACAAACATACCAAGCCTCAAATGTGGGCCTAGATCCGACTACCAAGTGAGCAGATAGCCAAATTGGTAGCAATGTAAACCAGTTTATAAATAAAGTAATATTAAAAAAAAAAAAAGAAAGGCGCAAGAGATAAGGCTGTGGACGTTTGAAATGATTAGATACTATGGTGGTTTGAGAGTGTGAGTGGAGAAGGAAGAAAAATGGAGGGCTTAACAGCAAGTGAAATTGCGGGGTTTGGAGTGGGTAATCTGCTTTTATGTGCCGCTCTCTCTGCCCCTAAACTTGATGCTCTCTTTTCTGCTTCTCAGAGGAGGTCTGTTTTTTCTCTTTTCCAGTTATTTCATGCATCTTGCAACATAGAACTGCTTAGATGAATGTTCTTCCAATATGTCCTCTTGTCCTGTTTAATAGGCTTTAAGTTTGTAAATGGAATGCCTCACATCAACTTGTCCTGATAGAATGCAGTCCACTTGTTTCTCTTTATCGTTTCGGTTTATTAAATTTTACATGTCAGGCTACATGTTCATTGTCTTTGTATGTTTGAAGTTGTATTATGGGATTTTGATGGCAATGAATGATGACATACTTTTTGCTATCATTTTGTCTCACTAGGATGGTTCTGAACTTGGGCAAATGAACATTTCTAAAGTTCCCATTTGATTTCAAAACACAACCCATTGGATTTTAGAAGCTTCATAAAATTGTTGTTTAAAAAAAAAAAAAACAAAAACCAAAAAACAAAAAAAAACAAAAACAAAAACAAAAGTGGGGGTGGTGGATATCTTTGGTGTGTTTTAATTTATGCCAAGCCTTTTGTGGGTATCTTATAAGGGGATGTTGGGTTGCATAGAAACAAAGAAAACTGATGGGTTAACAGTTTTACTGAATGTAAATGCTGGATGATTCCACTTTCTGAAAATAGTCAAGCAAACTAGGCTGATTTTGGACAAAGAACATCCTTTTCTAGTTGCAAAGGAGCTATAAAATCCTCACTTAGTGTCAAATGACCTGTAAAAGGACCAAAAAAAAAAAAGAAAAACTGTTACCCTGACTCTGATGCTAGTTATGTACTTGAACTTCAGGTAGCACAAATGTTCCTGTGTGGTAAGCTATGACTTTTCTGCATCTCTTGGAAATTCTGTGTATGACATGTGCTAATATCAGTTATACTTCATTTTGATATGTACCTACTGGCACTTGCCATTTAATATAATCAGTTTTTACTGAACTAACAGCTGACTTATTTTAAGTGGACAACTTTCCTATCTTTTAATCGCATAAACTGCCAAGGAGGTAGTTTGTTCCTTAGTGAAGGAAGAATGTTGTCCTTATTTCAGGATATAGAATATCACAATTTGTATATACGTGTATATGTATTGAAGGAAGCATATAGTCCATATCTTAGACTATGTAGAAATTTTTAATTTGTGTAAACAATGAGATATATGTTGTTCGACGTATGTATACTTGATGTGCAACTCCTTGTAAATGCAGCTCTTTAGGTATGTGCAGGAGATGTGGAGATCTGAGGATGATAGCATGCTCAAGATGTAGAGGAACAGGATATTGCAAATCCAGTGGACCATTCAGCTTTAATTTTATGGATGACATGTATGAGTGGTTCGATGGCACTGAATCAAAAGCGAAATCAATTAGATGTGCAAAATGTCGAGCTAGAGGTCACTTCTCCTGCCCTGATTGCTCAGATATACCCAAAGCTTGATTTCTTCTGACTTTGTTGGGATACTTGCTCTTGCTACTTCCCAGATCCATTAATTTCATGCTTTCTTCTCATTGTCATGGTACATATCTTTCAGGCCAGATCCTCTTATGGTCAAGCGCTTAAAAAATATAGACACCAGAGGCATGTAATAGTTTCACAAGTTAGATATATCAATTAAAAACATGTTTTATATCCTAAAATTGCAATTTATTTCGATAATGCTGACCACATAACATATTTCGTGGTAATATATGTAGCAGTGTTGCATTAAATATCTTGATAGTTGTGGTTGGTTATGGTTTGAGCCAAAACATTCCTGGTATAATATCTATGTCCATTCAAGAGAAAAATGTGATTATACTCTAAGCTTCATTAATATAAAACTATGGTGAGCTGAACAAACCATTCTTCTGCTAAGGATATTATGGGCTCGTTTAGGATAGCTTCTATTTCTGACTTTTGACAGTAGAAGAAGAGAAGCAGAAGAGAAATAAAGACTACAATTTTTGAATTGCTTCATTAAATCAAATTTTGACTTTCCATGTTTTTCAGGAAGAGCTTCCAAGAGAAGCTGGGTGGAGTAGCTTTGGATAGAACAGTTTCCTAAGACAGGAAGCTCTTTTATTGAATTCAGTCAAATAGCTGGTAAAATGGCTTCTTAAAGCCAAAAGTCAAAATAAGCTCTTCCTGATGGATCCCAAACAGTGCCTATAACCAGCAACAAAAGAAGTCACTTCTCAATCCTTCCATCTTTGTTAAATCTAGCCATTTCAAAGTTAGTTGTAAAAGCAGGCTGGGATACAATTTTGAACACAAACCGTAGTCATTGTGTATTGTGTTGTCTTCTATTGGTTGAAACAGATCTGCTATAAAGGGGTTGTCACAAATTTTGCTTTGTAACCTTGAATTGTTTAGGGACTTGTGGGTACTTCGGCTAAAACTGCTGAGGTGCTCAGTGTAAATCATATAGGCACTAGGCTTGATTTTGGATAACCTTTTATGCTCCTGTAAAATAAGCTTACAGAATAGTGGATATGTTGTTGTTGTTCACAGTGATTTTTTTAATATAGTGTTGATGAATTATTTTTCTAAAAAACAATATGGTTGTAGCATGTTCACAAAAAAAAAAAAAAAAAAAAACAAAGAAAATAAATATGTGGTTGTAGCCGTCTGGTGTGCGTGTAGGTATTTTGTTAGGTTATAATCCAATACTTCACTAATGTTGAGACTTCAATTTTAATTCTCACACAAAGTTGTCAATGGGGTTCCAAATCTTTGAATTCTCATCCCCATTGGGAGGGAAGATTTTGAGGATTTTTAGGGATTTGGGATGGGGATGGGGATTGAAATCCATCCCCCAAATCCAAATAGGGATGGGGACCATATTTCCTGAATTTTCCCCTTTAATAGTATAAAAATATAAAAATCATAATCTTAATTATTAAATTTATTCTAATAATTTTCCTTATTTATAACAGTATCATGTATAATAGTTTTATATTGTTTTAACTTTGGTCATCTGTCTTATATAAGAGGAATGTAATTGTAACAAAATATTGTGAATTTTGTATCTTGAAATATTGAAATTCCATGGAACTAAATTGTGAATTATTTTTTTTTAATTTTTTTTTTCTTTATGTCTAATGGGGTGAAATGAAATGTAAAAACTGAGGGAAATGAGAGAAATGGAGGAACAAGAATTGGGGATGGGGATTTTACTCATCTCCATTTCCCCTACATGGAGATTGGGTGGCTACAGGGGAAGCATATTCATCCTCCATTTGTCCTTGTTGACATCTCTATTATCACTCCCCTAAATCACAAAAATGGAATTGTTATAGAAGGGCCAAGTCCGATCAAGCCCAAATTTAGTCCAACTTAGCCCTTGAGGGCCTTCATGTAATGGGCTGGGATAAACACATGGCCTAAAACTGTTAGCTCCCTCCGTTCTAATTATGTTAGGACTGAGTCCCATTTAACTTAGAAGTTTTGGACCGGGCCCATTGTTAGGACTCTGACCCCTTTCGTTTGCCATATTTCCCAAATTCTGCCCTCCAGTTTCGTTTTTCTCCATTTTTTCCTTGTATAATGATTTCTGTTAAGATTCAATGGCAAAACGCCATTTTGCCATTGAAAATAATGAGCAATTAACTATCGTACCCTTATGATATTTATAAAAATGATAATAAAAATATATAAAATTAAAAATGATGCGGATATTGCCACCCAAAGAGCTTGTTTGTACACCCTTTTTTTTTTAATTAAAATTGTATATTACAAAAATACCCAGAAACAAAATTACTAATTAAGACAAAATAATAAAAATGAGTAGAATGAATTGTATCAGTGCCTTCTCTAAATTCCTTAACTTCTATCTTCTTTACATCATGGCTCAAACATGTGAGAGTTCTTGTCACTCGGCTTTTGAAATCCATACTTTATAAGTTTGATATCCTCACTACATTGTGAAAGTAATTGATTATTTAAATGTCTTCATTGAATCAGTTGTAAGTTGATTATATTCTTTCAACAACATAAGGTTAACTAACCTATAAATTGATCATACTCTTTTCGACATTAAACCAACTGCAAGCTGATTTGATCCTTGATGCCTAAAGAGGGGACAAAACTTGCAAGTTTCATTATGTGAGGTTTCCAAGACTAAACAAATAAAATAAAAAGTGAATTGATCGTACATTGTTCTATGATTTGGCTATGCAAGAAAAACACCAAAAACTTTGGAGGTTGGAGAGTGCTTTTCAGAATGCAAAATAGAAGAGACTGGGTAGTATTATGTGTATTATTTTTTGAGCATATAACAAACACTGAAAAAAAAAAATAGCAATCACTTGGAGGCAGTGAAGAGATAAAAATTACTGCAATAATTCTCCCCCAAACTCAAAAGCAAACCAAATATCAGACAGTGAGTTTTGCATTTTTGAACGAAGGGAAGTTCGCTGGATTTGTTGATCTTTCTCTAATTATTGAATAAGCTAAAGTTTGATTTAGTTTTTGGGCTTCGCAATGCGGATTCCGGGTGAATCTTATGAATTAGAAATGTTTTGTTTCATGAATAAATCTAACAAATTTATAGTGGTTATATTTGGTATAAATAAAGGTGCTTAAATCAAAACATTAATTATCAAATTTGGTACTAATAAATTGGAAAAGAAAAAAAGAAAATTGGGTGCACAAATAGGTTTTTTATTATTATTATTATTGTTATTATTATTATTATTTGGAATACAAATAAGTTTATTGGGTGGCAATATCCGTGGCCAATTAAAAAGCCACCAATACCATTACTCTCCTAAAAACCACCCAAATACAACGGTTTTGAGAATTCTTTTTTTTTTTTTTTTTTTTTTTTTATGTATTATTGACATTAGCCATTCTAAAGACAAAAATACCACTTTTTAAATTTAAAATATTCACTTTTTTATTTTTCTCTCTCCTCTTTTCACCTATTTTATCTTTTTTTTTTTTTTCTTTTTTAAATAACTTTTTCTAATTCTTTCTCTTTCCATTTTTTAGTACATAACAATTCCTACTCTTCATTTCGTTCTATTTTTATGCTCCATATCATGTTCACTGTGTTTCTTCCTACTTTCTCTACAACAATCTTGTTGTCTCTTTTTTCTCTATATTCCCATCTACCACTCTCCTAAATGTTTTATATTTGGTTTGAAATTAACTTTTCAGAGTATGTGAATATTTTTCCCATTCATTATACAAGCTTGAAATGCTATAAATTTCATTTTAGCTATGGTACGTAATTAGTTAATGCCCCTAGCATGGGAGAATGATTTAACCTTTGGAGAGAAAGAAACATAGTTAATTTTTTTTTTCCCCTAAGACTATTACATAATTATTTTTTTATTAAATTAGTTATATATAATTGTTACATGCATACAATTAAGTATCGTTGTTATATGTCTGTTATTTCTAGTATGTGACATGTAAATGTTTGCAATACCTTACTTGCAAATTATATACCATTTGATGCTAGTTTTATATAAATGTTTTATCTATTTTATAAAACCTTACGTGCTAGTTATTTACTATATATTATGCGTTAATTTTTATTTTTCATATATGTTGTGTCTAAAAATAGCACTTAGATCTTGAGCCTAATAAAGCCTAAGAAACCTGAAAAGATTGGGAGCCCAGCAGAATGACAATGTTAGAAAGCTCATAAAATCTGCCACATCAGCATGTATCACACCTACATAAACTGAAAATTCTAACCAAACCAGCAATGAAGTAATGAAGTAGCTAGTGATGTGTGGCTTGCATGAGAAGCAAATCGTGTACATTATAGCTCGAATTGCATAGTTCCTTATTTTAACAGAATTTCATTTAGTCGAACCATGTTAAAAGCTCTTGTGTTCTATTCACTAATTGCTCTTATATTGTTATTGTATCACCATTACATCATAATTGCTTTTGTATTAACTTTGTTCAATTCACATTAAATCGAGAGTTGCTTGATTTTATGGGTTAAGAGTACATATCTGCAGAGTTGTGGATTAAATAAAAATGATAATTACTGAGGGTAGCGGCCTCAATGATGTTGTTTGCTCCAAGAGATTTGACTTATAAGGGCTTAATATGAAGAAGGTGAACGATGTAAGGATGGTGAAAGATACTGTCATTGTTGATGTAACTAAGTCTAAGTAGAATTAAATCCTTGGTGAAAATCAATGACAGACACACCCTAGGAAAATATTCGCAACCAATAACCAATTTTCTCCTGTGTGAATTGAATAAACATTTCCACTTCAATGCCTCATTTTTCAAGTGTGGAATTAGTTAGTCTTTCATAATCTACGTAAGTAATTGTCAACTAAAGCATGCATACCGACGATTACAGTAAAGATGAATTGAAAAAGCACTAGATGTCTAACTAACTGTGGAAAACTAATCTTGTCGTTTTAGAATTTGTCCTAGTCAAAAAAAAGAAAGAAAAAAAGTATTTGTCATTGTTTGAAGTTAATAATACTATGCTATTCTTTTTCGGATTTTAACAAAAATATCCTATTCAATATAGCTATTTGCAAAATTACTCTCTCCTTAAGTTAGTTTAAAAAATATCCTAAAGTTTCTTAAATACCCCATATTAATATATAATCATCACATTTAATATAGTGTTTTAATAACTCAGTATCCAAGATAAGAAAGTTAACAGTGTCATTAAGCTAGCAATTCTTACAACAATACTCGAACACTAATCTTACTCTATCACATGTATTCTCCTTATCTTATTCATTTGGGTAAAAACAAGTTGTCCGAGAAAAACATATGAAGTGGTAAAAGAAGTTAATTTTTTTAGAAGAACATATGAAGTTATAAAAGAGGTTAATATTGATATAAAATGAATTAAATGCATTTCTTGTGCAAGTTTGGTATTTGTTTGAAAAATCAATTTTTGGATAGAATGAACGGTACGGTGTTGTTATTGTTATAACTTATAAAAGTTGAAAAATAAATTTGATTTTTTTTTTTTGGTGATTCACAACAGGACGATATGGGACATAGATGACATGAAGCATGAAAATTTTTCGGAAAATCTTTTTTTCGATCCCAGCATCCATGCTTCCCTCATCATCTTCCTCACATTTATTATCATCAAAATTCAAGAACATTATGCTTCCAAGTGGGGTGGTACAATCTCTATCTATCTTGTTTTTTAAAAGGTAAACAGACAAAGTTCAAGCACCAATATCATCCATAAATATGGGTGATTTTTCTAATCCCATCAAGATGTGTGGATATTTTTTCCACTTTGTAATGTCAAAAAAAAAATCAAGAAGATTACCATATTCTTCATTCGAATTTCTTAAAATCTAACAAAATTTAATAACTTCTCCTTTAAAATCAACAAATCAATATCTAAACATTAATAATCCAATTCTCAATACTCATAATAAAGTTCACATTTGTAATAATTGCTGAAAAAACGATTCAAAACTCACATCATTGATTTGTTTAAATAATATTGTATTTTATTTATTTTTTATAAAAAGACGTAGAAAGTAAAGAATATGCTTTATTTAAGAGCCGTTGACATCTCCACGTCAGTCAATCAAATACACAAAAAGCACAATCAATCGAAGGGCATAAAAGTAAAAATGAAAAGAGTGGGGTTTTGAGCTTTATTGATCACGCGTCCGACACATGTCACACATCAAAGATTTTACGGAGACGTGTTGGGTTTGTCGTATCAGAACACGTGTCCAACCGTGCCCATTACTGTTCAGATTTGAGATGGTTTGACATCGTACGGGCACTGATAAATGATGCGCGTCACCTGGTACTGTTCCTGATGGCCTTTCATAACTTGACGCGTGGATTCTGTAAAATTATTTGGAAGCTGGGTCCAGAAGAGACGGTACAGACTACTTTATCAAACGTGAGGCAAGACTTTGTTCTTTTGGAGACAACACGGATTTGACTCCATCGCAATGTTCATTGTGTTTCACAACCTTTTTGTTTTTTGTGTAATTATTATGCAAAATTTATGCCACAGTAGTGTGATACAAAATTATTAAATTTGTTATTCTTCTATAAAATTTATTGGTAACTCATCTAAAATTTGCTATTTCATAAAAAAAAAAAAAAAACTCATCTAAAATTTGATGAAACCTAATTTATTAGAAAATTATCAATAAAATATAGAAACTTTATAACCATGTAATTTTATTAAATCTCAAAGTAGTGTGATATAAAATTATTAAATTTGTTATTCTTCTATAAAATTTATTGATAACTCATCTAAAATTTGCTATTAAAAAAAAAAAAAACTCATCTAAAATTTGATGAAACCTAATTTATTAGAAAATTATCAATAAAATATAGAAACTTTATAACCATGTAATTTTATTAAATCTCAATGAAGTCCATAATTTGTTTATTTATTTATTTATTTTACATGAATATACGAGATAGTTACATTTAAAATTGAGTGCATGATCACAATAATTTGGGCACAATTCAAAAGCTAGACATGGAGGGCACCTTTTATGCATGGGATAGAATTAGATCATTTATATGATATTAGATTGAATTAATTTAATTTAAATATAATCTCATATTTGATGTAATGTAGGATAAGATTAAAAATAATGTGTACTTACATTCGGTAAGTTATGGATTGTGTACACCATTCTTTAGTAGGAGTAATTGAATATTTCTCTTAATTATAAGAAATTAAAGGTTTAAATTCCACATGTGTGCTTAAACATAAGGCGTGGGTAATTTTTGTCTCAATTTTATTTCTCTCCCCCACCACAAGAATATATATATATGTATATATATGATTGAACAAAATAATGCAATTGCATACTTGTTACAAGTCATAATAGATAATAATTAAAATAATATATTAATTATGCTTAAATTATTGTCAAATAAAAAATTAGTTTATCTCAATAAAATAAAAATCATTTATAAAGTAAAAAAAAAAAAAAGGATAATCCTAATTCCCCTTGTAGTTTAATGTAATCGCTAATTACCCCCTGTAATTTAT
Source organism: Litchi chinensis (assembly GCA_019925255.1). Classification (NCBI taxonomy): domain Eukaryota; kingdom Viridiplantae; phylum Streptophyta; class Magnoliopsida; order Sapindales; family Sapindaceae; genus Litchi; species Litchi chinensis. The sequence goes on from CM034475.1 coordinate 16,062,543, forward strand.
AGAAATATCATTTTACTCTTTTTACATGCAAAATAATGAAAAAGATCAAGGGGCTTTTTGGACATTTTTTTAAACTACACTGGATTTTTTGGATATTTTCTTAAACTATAAGAGGTATTTTGTCTATTTAATCAAATAATAAAGAGGTTCTTAGCAATTTCTTAAATTAGTTGTAGATTTTGACTATTACATCCAACTATAAAGGAAAAAAGTAGGATTACACCTAAAAGAATAAATCTATTTATTATAGATCTATCAATTGACAAAAACAATAATACAATTGTTGAAGACATGAATTACTTATAGATCTTCCAATTGATAAAAAAAATTGTAAAAATTTTTCCCAAGCTCATTTAAAATAAGAATGCTAGTAATTTAAGTGCTATTTTTCTTCCATAATATGGACCCATTACAAGTAATTATAAAAATCAAAACATTAAGATATATATATATATATTTATATATATAAAATAAAAAATAGGGAAAGAAACAAAAAAAAAATTGAAACAAAAATTGAAAACTTTAACCCACTTATTGCAACTCAAACTTGTCCCAAACATCTCAAACTCGGACGTCTCGACTGAACTTGGGATGTCTCAAACATCTCAACTAAACTTGGAATGTCTCAAATGTCTCAAACGGATGAGGATATCCTAAGTTTGAGATGTCAAACGTCTCGAACATAGGGGTGGACATGAAAACATGAACCTGACTCGAACAACCCGATCCATAGGTGTTTAATTCGGTTCCCACGTTCAATTTTAGGGTGTTTGGATCTCTTACTCAAAAAACATCATGTTTCACGGATTGATTTGGTTTTAAATATTCAGAACTGATCTAACTTGCGAAACACTCAAGATGAGGGCATATGCGTAATTTGTTATAAGTTAAATCTATCTTTTGGAGTCTTCAGCAATCAACCAATCTCTTTACCATTCTTCTTCCATCTTCTTCTTCTTCCTTATTCTTTTTTTTTCTTTCTTCTTCCTTCTTCTCTTTCTTCCTTCTTCTTCCTTGTCCCATTGTCAGTAAGTTGCCATTAACGTTGCCATTCAAGTATTTGTTCACATTGCCGATTCGTCCTAATCGTCAATCTCATCATTTTTTGTAAAGTTAGAATTTTCTCTTTTATGAGAAATAAATTTTTTGTCGATGAATAGTATTTTCGTATGAATAGTATTTTTGATGAATAGTATATCCGAGTGAATAGTGATTTTCGAGTTAGTAAAACCCAAATTTCCTCTTTTTAGGAAAAATAAAATTTTTTCGATAAATAGTATTTTCGCATGAATAGTATCTATGTGAATAATAATTTTCGGAAGGTGGACCTTATAAATCAAAAGTTTTGAAATTAGTATTAGAGTTAAACAAAACTTAGACGGATCAAAGATAAGTTCATTTGAAGAAATTGTAAGTGATCCGAAATTTATTAGACGAAAATACTCTATTTGATTTTAGTACCGTATGCAGTATTTATGGAGTAATAAAATAATTTTAAATATCCGGATGTATATTCGAATTCTAATAAAATTTTTAAATGTGAAATTGAGTTATAATAAAATTTTCAGATGAACCCAAGATGATTTCGAATACGAGAAGGACGTTTTAAGAGATTGAAAAGTATGAATTGATGCAAGTGGAGCAAGTGGTGTTAAAATAGCAAAAAGAAAATGTGCATGCTTGACATGTGTCAAGCAATTGAGATAAAAAGGGTGCCAAGTGTCCTTAAATTTCAATACATATATATAGTGAAAACAAACAAGAAATGAAAGAAGGAGAACTGATACATTCGGTCAAACAAGAAACATCCATCCATTTGAGAAATAAGAGAATAAGAGTGGAGTGTTCGGCTAGGGAGGAAAAAATGAAGACCGATTGCTACACAAGGAGATTTGAGGCCATTTTTGATTGATTTCAACACATGCAAGAGAGATACACAAGCCTAGGAGTGTAATATACCAATTTGAGGTTAGTTTGAAAAGGTAAGGATTGAGTTTCTATGAATTAGTTTATAAAAAATTCTTGAGTTTATGGTCTTTGATGAATAAGCTGTAAATTTATGTTTGGATATTGAGTTGCATGTGAAATTGGTGTGAACTTTGAAGAAAAATTTGTTTGGTTAAGCATGTAGTTCACGACCAAGTTGTATTTGAGTAATTCAACTATAGTTTGATTATTTTGCCATAAGTTTTGGTGTTGTTTTGATGTGAATTCAAGTGTTAAATTTTGAAGAAATGTTGTGAATGTGTTTGTAAGCAGTTCGGCCAAGATGGGAATGAACAAACCAAATTTAAGTTTGAATATTTTGAGTGATTTTCATGCTTGGAAATTTGTTGAAATGTTAGATTTTGATGTTGAAATGAAAAGCAAAAGTTGGTAGATTTACATGCTATGAATTTAGCTAATATGATGTTAATATGATAGAAAATTGTTTTTGATTGGTTTATATGATCTCATGACTTGTATTAATGATATGTTTAGTATGAAATTGAACAAAAAATCAATGGAATATCAAATGACTAATTTGCAGCAAAACTTTGGTTATTTGCATAAAAGCAATATTTTATAAATTGGACTTGTATTTATACTCCTATACATGTGTTTAAGTGTAATTATAATGAGAAAATTCAATAAAATTGATGATATAAAAATATGTTAGGTTTGGCCAACATAGATGAAATTAATACGAAAATTTCGTTTCATGTGCTAGAGCGAAATTAGGCTTTATTCGACATCCTTTACGTGCTTAGAAATTTAGAATTTCGAACGAAAAGTAAATGCGAATAATTGGCGTGGATACAACTTAAAAATGATGTTTCGAAATATTAGTATAGTTAGATGTTTGTGTGGATTGATGCATAGTTATGGAAAATATACCTATGAATAACATTGATTGCAATGTTGTCTAAAAATAGATTATGAAAATATGTAGATTACGTGGAGACGAGGAAACCTTTCTGTTAATTTTTGCGCTTTATAACGAATTAGGGAATAAGGTGAATGTCCTATCAAAATGTTTTGAAATGATTATATTTTTATTTGTAATGATTTTATATGTTGAATTTAATTTCGTGCTATGTATGATTAAAAATTAATTTTTATGATAAATGAATTTCCATATGATAACCTTTTTACACGAATATTGAAAGTTTTGCATGAAATGTGAATTATATGATGAAAAGTAAAATGTTTGGAAATGTTTTTGTGAGCCTATAATATGCCTTATAGGTATCTCGATATTACCTGTTAAGGTTGAATACCCTAAACGTGTATTAACAGTGTTTGTCGGGAGCATTTGTCACTAATAGCGGGAGGGAATGTGTCAGTTAGTTTAGTCTCGTGTGTCGCCCAATGTATATACAAGATATATTATTAGTTAGCTTCTACCTGAGCGAGGGTAAATTCCGCTCTGTAATGAGGATAAATTCGGCTATGCAATTATCGGATAGATGTCTTGTGTGAGGGTAAATTCCGTTTTATAGCGAGGATAAATTTTGCTAGTAGATACTGAACAGATGACCTGTACAATGGTAAATTTCGTATCGAGCGAGGTAGGATTTCGCTCTACCATATACCCAGGATACCATGTGGAATAAATTGTCAGTGGTTGGCTTATTTCACTCAGAGATTTTTCGAAAGCTTTATTGTTATCACTAGTTACGATTTATAGCAGAAAAATAAAATGATGCAAAATGTCATTTATACATAATTAAGTATTTGAAAAACATTTCAGAATAGTTTTTCGCAATCAGAAAATGTGCTTTTCAATACATATTGAATTTCAAATTTACGATGCATGTCTTATATTGATTATAAATATTTATTCATGATTTTAACTTATATATGGTTCTTAGAATATTTATTTTAATTTTACAGCATGAAAACAGTTAAGAAATATATTAAAAGTTTTTAAGGAGGATGCTTTTGACGGTAGTTTGAATGAAAAAATATGACATTCACTAAACTTATTTAACTCATCCTTAGTTTTATGTTTTATAAATAAAACCTCCCAGAGACAGGTGAAGATGCAGGTACTTCGATAGCAAGGACTTCAACCCCAAAGTAGTTGGAGCTGTTGTATGCTGTTGTGAAATTTGTGATAATACATGTATAATATTTATGTTTTTGAAAACTTGTGAAACAATTTTGTATATAATTGTATGCAATTTTTGAAAAACATGTTTATGCATGACTTGTTTATGATTTTTAAGTTATCTTTTAAATTAAAGTATATTTGTAGTTGTTTGTGAAAAGTGAAAAGAGGGTCTGAGACCCATAAGTTGAGAACTATATTGTTTTAGAAGTGTACAGGTTTTTAATAAAATTTTATGGGATGAAATTTTTAGAAAAATAGTTGTAGTGCTATCAAAATTTTTATAACCTTGTTTTACAATCGTACTTAAAAAAAAAAAAAAAATTTCACCTATTTTCGCTAAATAAGAAATTTCTAAAAGAGTTTTAAAAATGCTTAACTTCACGAGAATTTTTCAGGCGGAGCAGTTCTTGACTGGAAGGCCACCGTGGGGTTGCCGGACGGGCTACTGTTGTATAAAGAACGGGGTCCATCATTCTCTACCTTTGTCATTGATCTCGTCCCTCTTTGCCTCTGTCATCGATCGATCTCGTCCCTTTTTGCCTCTATTTTCAATCGGTCTTGTCCATCTCGGTGGGTTTTGTGATTTTTTGGTTTGAGATTTATTATGTGGTTGGTTTTTTGATTGTTTGCTTTGATTAAGGTTTGAGTTTTAATGAGTTTGAGTTCTTCTTAGATTGAATATGGGATTGTGGTGTTAAACATGGAATTGACCTGAACTGAATTGACTTGATCCCATTCGGGTTAGGTCAGTTCCATATTCCAAATGTGTATGTTTGGTTCTCAAGTGAGAATCAATGACTTGTTGGTTTTGTTCGGTTCTAGTAGGAACCGAACCGAACACCCAAATGCTTACCCCTACTTGAACATATCTGGAAGTCGATGTCCAAAATACATTGAGACGTTGATATCTTGAACACATAGCGAAAACACCAGGACATTTTGAACACACCTGGAAGTCCTGAACACACCGAGATTTCATGAGGTCGAGACATTTGAAACATCTAAGACATTTGGGTGTAGGACATTCGAGGATGAGTTCAAGATTCAATCATGTGTCCTTTAGAATATTTGTGTCTCCTAAAAAACATGTTCGAGTTCTTATTAGAGAGAGAGAGAGAGAGAGAGAGAGAGAGAGAGTTTTAAAATAATTTTGATTTGTAATAGGTTCTCTGAAGAGAGAATTTTTAATTAACAAAAAAATAGAACAAAAACAAGTTTTCTAACTAAATAAAGGTTTTCACATGAATGGCCATGACAACACTAATCAATCAATGATCCATCACACCCCCAAAATCTTACATAAACTAATTTAAAAAACAAACCCATAAATTGAAAGACATTAAAAATTTGTTATATTTATTCTTTCAATATGCAATTAAAATAGTAATTAGAAGATAAAATAGAAAACTACTGTAGGATTTTACCAGATTGCTATCTTTGATCGTAAATCAGAAAATCCAAAGCAGTTGTCTACCTTATTGAAAAAAGTAATGATAAAAAACAATCAAAAAAGATGGAAGCCCAAGTCATAATAGTTTACAAGAGTTTAAAGGAATTTACTCACCTAAAATTGGTTGTATTCTTAAGGAAAGAGAAGCAAACTAGGGAAAGTGAAAGACAAATATGAGAAACGAGAAATCATGGTGAATAAAATTAATGAAAATAGATTGGAGCATTTTTTGATCCACAGTGTTCAATAGGGATTGTTGATGTTTTTCTTAATAATTTTTATTGTTTTTGGTGATTCAAAAAAAAGTTTTGCATTGATTCTTCGAATATTGAGGATAGCTAGAAAAATATTTATGAACATCCTTTCAATGAAAAATTTTATAAAAAAATATGATTTACAGATTAATCGAGTATTTTTTTTTTTAATATTTGCCAAATTCTTTTTGATGATCCTAATATTTTAGTAAAATAACCTAATCTAACGGAATGAAAAAAGATCTGGATAAATTAGGGAAGAGTTATTGGACAGACCAAACATGGGATTGGAGAAAAAAATAGTCTAAACCCAATACAAAACTGAGTAACAAACAATGCCAAAAGGGATTTTTTTTTTTTTTTTTTTTTTTTTTTTTTTAAGATACCATTTATGGTGAAAATGACTCAAACTTGATCTTACTTGGTGCGAAGATTATAGGTTTGCAGGTAAGGTATGATACTAAAGGTCCTCGAACTTCAAGTCATTTTTTCTTTTAGGAAGTTGTTTAGCCTTAAATCTTGCCATTATATGCCCCTATAGTTTTCATTAGTGAGATATCATTTTTGGAAAATTATCAAACTTCCCCATAGTTTACACTTTTCTCCACTTTTTTTCATTGTTTAAGGGATTTTTTTTTTTTTTGGGTAATCAGCTCCCGTATTGCAAATAGTTAAATCTAAACTAAACCTTGTGCCACTACTCCTTGCAGATAGGAAGCACACCAGAGCGTGCGTTACATGGTTCTACTGTGCTTGTTGCATGTGACTGGATGGATAGTTGACCAAAAAAGAACTTCGATTTGTCTGACCAATAGGTGGGTGACGTGCTTATCTTGTGTGGCAACATTATAAAGTGAGGGACTCTTTTAGGCAGGCAACAAATATGATATTAGCAAATTGAAAGAGTCAATTTGCCACCAAGCCATAATAAATAATAATACATGTAAGTTGGTTTTAATTTCTTGAAAAAATTGAATTAACACACATCAAATATACAAAAGCATGCATTCTCCTTGTGAAATGTATTGAAGCTAAACAAAGAAAGGAAACCAAAGTCGGGTTCTTTTTATTATTTCTTTTTTTTTTTTATGAAAAAGGTTTATATAGTTTGAAATTATTGACACGACGGTGGAGGACACCCCAATCTAGCTATGTAGGCACCTACTTTTAGAATAGGATGTTTTTTCTCCACAATGGAAAAGTTGCCTAATTTTGATATGATTGATCAAGGCTATTAAATTTTATGTATTTATAGATCTTATAAATCAAGCAAACATTATCTTAAAGCCTTAACTTAGAGAAAGTTATTATTTACTATAATGAAAATAAATGGTAAACCTCAACATTTTCCCAATGGACTGCTGTGCCACAGTAATAGCGTTGATGGGTGGAATATATAAAATAATGGTGTTAAAAGAATTAAAAATCATATATTCATATGTAGGATTTATTTACCTTACCCAATCGCTAACTTTATTTATAAATTGTAGCCCTTGGATTGATTATAAGGGTAGTTATTGAAGCTAATATAAAGTCTATAATTTATGGATAAAGTTAGTGGTTACAATTATGAATTGGTCTTTAATTTATGTATTGTTTTAGAGGTTATATATATGGGTGATTTCATTTTCACAGTTAATTATACAAAAGATTTTTTTTTTTTTTTTATAAGTTATGTTCACTATACAGTACCAAATTTTTGCAAATGTTGTAACACTGAAAACTATGGATGTTATAACATTACCAGAAACTGAATGTTATAACATAAGCTAAAACAGAAAGTTGTAACACTAAAAACAAAAGTAGTAGATTAAGAAAAACACACAATTACATTTTAAACATGGTTTGGTTTTACTCTAGATCTATGAGGCCTTACCTAAGATATCAACTCATTAATTTAAAAAAAAAAAAAAAATACAACCTATGCTTAACTCATACAAACTAAGACTCTCTCCTAGTATTGATGCAAGCCCAATTTTATCAATGGAGTTATAGCAAGCTTCTCATTGCCTTTAATGATTGCCAACTTTCTTGAACTTCCTTCAACTGTTGCAATTTGTCCTCTCCCAAAGACTCATAGACTTGTCATCCCGACAAACTTCTAGGCACAAACCAAATTTCAACTCTCTCACTCAAGCTTATGAAAATGACTTAGAGAACAAGCTCTTTAAATCTTTACAAGCAGTCATTCTAATGCTCACTCTAAGTGCTATTTCTAGCTTGCTTCCGTGTGTATCTTTAGCTTGATTTAATCATGTATTTATAGTAATTTCATGCTTAATAAGAACTATGAGATAAAACAAGATTAAATCAACAAAATAAATCAAAAGTTTATCTAAAAATAAATGTTAAGAGAAGTGAGAAGATAATTATCTCGAAAATAGTCATCGACTGCCTTACAACATATGATGTGGTCTTAAGGTGACCCGTCCTCAAAGATTTAGAGGCAATTACTTCATCTTATCATTTGACTGTCAAGTTTCAACCCCCAATAGAGTAAGATGTGGAAGAGGAAGTCAGCACCTCGTAAGAACTTGTTACGAAAAGGTTATTAAGTTGGGTTGCTAAGGATAGAAGCTACTAACACCCCAACAACTCCTCAAAAGCAAATTTAGTTGTTTTGAGACAATTTTAGCTTCATATATTTCTCTTAAACTTGTCAAATAATTGCTAAACATATTTGTTTTTATATTGCTTTATTTTATGCCTTTCAAATAATATTGATATCTATAATTATTTGTCTTTAAATGTCGATTAGCTTTAATAAAAATTATTTTCTTTTAACTTGTGAGTTAGCAAAAACTTGGGGGGCTTATGGGGTCAATATCATCCTGAGTGCACTCAACCAATCAAGGGCGAACTACCCTAGTAATAGCAGATAAAGCTACGAGAAAAGAATGTACCTACAATTGACTGAAACAAAGCTATCTAACAGTGGATATATATAGCACAAGCCCACAAAAATCCTAAGGATAGTAGCTAAAGGAGGTTTAAAAGAGACATGATAGCACCTCACCTCTGCTATGGCTTTAAAGTGTGGTACAACTCCATAAGTGGACTACTTGCCCAACAGTTCCACAAGTGAGCTCTTATAGGATCACTCCACAAGCAGATGGTCCCACATTATGACTTAATAGGGACACGGTACCATCCAACCTTAGTACATTATACCTTGTAGGATGTCGTGTGGTTCAAGAGGGATATGCTAGCATCGAACCTACACCGCATCCCCTCAGGGGCAAGATAAACTTAATATTAAGTGGTTTAAGGAGAACATGATAACACCTTACCACCACCACTACACAACTTTAGCCTTTTCCTTGTGATATACCAATATGGCTTCAGAATGACACGATATTACCTAGCCTTTATCACATCCCTCTAGGGCAAGAACACTTACTTTGCGGAACCTAACGATGCGACTTAAAAATGACCTTATTCATAGGCGAGTCGCTTTATAAGTCTCCTTATGAGTGAGTAGCCCAATAGTTGAAGTTGCTTCACAAGCAGCTAGCTCACCTAAGTGAGATTGCTCCATAAGTGGGCCGCATCTCACTCGCCAGGTATGATGCAAAAGGAAAAGGCGTGACTAATGGGCAATTCTGCAAGTTGGTGGCCTAATAAATGCTCAGCTTCACAAGTGGGTAGCTTTGCAAATAAAAGCAATAAACACCTCCAGTTAACTCCATAAGTGGGTAACCCAATAAGCATGTATCTTACAAGCAAACCATTAAGGTTAGACTGCGAGAAACAAAAAAAAAAAAAAAAACAAAGGTTACGAGCTAATACTCCTACATGATAAAACTCGCCAAACAAACTACTTGATGGAAGTTGCTTGTGTAAAGCTAAGCGCGGGAACGAGCCAAGATCAAAGAACAAAAAGCTGTATAAATAGCTCATTACAATTTGAACTATTTTAAGGCCGATTGAAGGTAACGAGATGAAACAAAGTGATCTGTGAGAGCAATTATAGATACAATAAATTGAGTAAACATAATAGTGTAGATTAAGCATATGATAAAATTTACCTGTCACTTACACTTTTTTGGGAACGAAGTGTCCAACTTCAAATTTGTATTTCCCCAAAGTGTTATAAATTTATGTGCTATTACATTAAAACTTAGAAAGTGGTGATTTGTTTTTGAAAAATATGGCCATTCAAATGTACACTAATTTTAAAATATATTGGGTGATTTTTGTACAATCATGGCCATAGCGTTGAGTTTGCACTCGAGATTGGATATCTGGAGTTAGAGGTAATTTTTTACTAAAAAGTGTTAATTGCAATTTGCATGTGTTATATGATTATTATAAATTTATGTGCTATTACATTAAAACTTAGAAAGTGGTGATTTGTTTTTGAAAAATATGGCCATTCAAATGTACACTAATTTTAAAATATATTGGGTGATTTTTGTACGATCATGGCCATAGCGTTGAGTTTGCACTCGAGATTGGATATCTGGAGTTAGAGGTAATTTTTTACTAAAAAGTGTTAATTGCAATTTGCATGTGTTATATGATTATGAGTTTTATTTTTTTTTTACAATGGGATAATCTTAATGTTTTTATTTGTCATTATTGTAGAGAATCTAAATCTTGGATTGGATGAGCTTACCGAAGACGTTATAAATATAAATATTGATAATGAAACTGTTAGCATTGGTATTCACACTATTGAATATATCTCATTACAAATTACCATGTAGTGGTAAGATTTTATTTGTTTTGATAAAATAATTCTTAAAATAATTTTTTTAATGTATAAATGTATAATTTACTAATTAACTAACTTTTAATTATTATTTTTTTGCAGGTTTTAGTTTGATGGATGCAATCAATAGTTGATGTTTTTTCTAATATGAAGGACTACATTTGCGGATACATCTTTAATATTGTTTTTTTTAATATGAAGGATTATATTTGCAGATATGTTTTTATACTCATCTTTGTGGATGTTTGTATTTTTTTTTTTTGTTTTAGATTGTATTTGTGGATGATTGTATTTTTTTACATTTTAGATTGTATTTGTAGATTTAAGAGGTCATATGTATCTCTATTTTAATTTTGTTTTTTATTAGATCTATATTAAAATTTAAATGTATTAAATATAGTTAAATAGGTCATAAACGGGTTATTAAAGATGTCAGCTAAACGGGTCATTAAATATATCAATAAACGGGTTAGCTAAGCGCGCCAATAAAATGGGTTAATAAACATGTTAATAAAGGGGTAATAAACATGTCAACAAACAACCCGTAAATAAACAGGTTAATCATGCCGTTTTTGTGTTGACCCATATATAATCGTGTCGTGTTCGTGTTAAAGGGGTTCAACTCGTTTATTAATCGTGTCGTGTCAAAAATAATCATCTCATATCTAAGATGACCCACGGATTGCCACCCCTAGGAACTACACTGAAACTCATGGCTAGTATAATTTATTCTTAATTATCAAAATTACCTGCAATCCAACAGCTAAATTTACTGCGTTTTTGTGATTCGACATTATATTTTTATGTTAAAACGACTTTTATTGTATCTAGTTCATTAATTTAATTAAACTTTATAAATGTTTTTGGTAATATCTGGAACTGATTTTCTATGCATCCTAAATATTCTTGCAATACAATAATTTTGTTTTAAATATCATTATCAAAACATTTATAGTAGATAACTTTCGGTACGATTGTTCAGCAGATAATGATTCAGATTCGAAAACCAAATATTGCCTTCGTGTTTTTCTAACTATTTCTTCCATTAAAGGAATTGAGTTCTTTTTATTGATTCTTTTTTCAATTAAACTTAATTCCTTTGATGAGTAAATATACTCTGAATTTCAAATATGTATGTATGTATGTATGTATATATATATATTGACAGTCAAATCTATATATATAATCAAGCTCATACAAAATCAATCAAATAATGCTTCCACTAAAACAGCATATATCTATTCTATTTATAAAAAGAAAAATTGTAATTTTGAAGGACCAGTTTGATAATTCTGTAGTTTTTAAAATATTCATTGTTAGTTATGCTAAAGGGAATAATTTGCTGTATATTACTACTTGACAAAAAACAATATTAGAACCGTTATAATCCTCAAAAGTAATATATATATATATATATATGTTTAAAGTATTTATAACATTTATTGTGATTTTATAAAATTTTCTAATAAATATATATTTAATTTCTATTTGGTGTACATATATATAAAATTAAAGTTGAGATATAACTGTATTTATGTTAAAATTAGTAGGGATGATTTAATAATTTAAAATATTCATTAAATCTCACGTCGGATTATTTAATAGTACTTATATAAGATATTTATCGAATTCTTAAAATTGGTATTTGAATCTATTTAGATAATTAAATAAATTATTTATGAAAATTATACTAATACTTTTTTTATATCAAAATTATTGAATAATCAGATTTCATTTATTAAAAGTAATATCCAACTGAATGAAATCTAGTGATGAAATTTTGGAGAAATGAATTTTAAAACCGAAAAGAAGGAAAAAAAAAAGCCAGTGCAGAGACGACACGTGGACGAAACCATGAAATGAAGAAGTGTAAAAATTAAAATAGAAAATTAGCAGGAGAGAGGTTTGAAGCCAGTGCAGAGACGACACGTGGAACATCCATTTTAAGGTTGGTGACGACGTTCTGATATTTCTCAGGACAAAGTAGCAACAAGACGCCAAGTTTATGAATTAAAGATAGAAATTTGACCACGCGCTTAAATATATCGTCATCTACACTATCGGCGGGCCCCAGTTCAACTGAACTCGCAACTCGACACGTGTACTATTCTATTTCAAATCAAGTCAGCGCGTGAGATGCGAGTGTCGATGACAGTGTACAACAGCGCACCAACCCTAGAACCTCCAATCTCATTCAATGGTTAAAAACACTGTGATAATAGAAAGAAACAAATACAAAAGCAAATTAACTCTCTCTCTCTCTCTAGGGTTTCAAAGTACACAACATGGTTCATGTTTTTAACATTTTTGGTTACATTTGAGTACTGACTTTCAAACCAAAGATCGATCAGCTTCAAAAGAAAACATCAAATACAAAATAAATAATACAAGAGAAGAAAAATTAAAGAGAGTGATCATGGGGAGAGGAAGAGTGGAGCTGAAGAGAATAGAGAACAAGATAAACAGACAGGTGACATTTGCGAAGAGAAGAAATGGGCTGCTGAAAAAAGCTTATGAGCTATCAGTGCTGTGTGATGCTGAGGTCGCTCTCATCATCTTCTCTAACCGTGGCAAGCTCTATGAGTTCTGTAGCACCTCTAGGTATCATCATCATCATCATCATAACCTCTTTATATTTTCTATCTTGTCAAGATCTGACTTTAATTTTCTTTTTCATCGTTACACTTTTGGTTGTTGAATAATTTTGTGGTTTGATCAAGTTGCTAAGCTTCATTGTCTCATGAATTTTAAATTTTCTATAATTTTTTCTTTTTTTCAGTGGTCATATACATATTAATTAAAAAAATTCATGTACATCTTGATCTTAAAATTCCCTTAATTTTAAGATCAAGATGTACTGGAATTTTTTTAATTAATAAAATACCCTTACATCTTGATCTTAAAATCCCTTAATTTTAAGATCAAGATGTACATGACTTTTTTTAATTAATAATGGAATTATATATATATGATCATAGAAAACCTTATATATATATATATGTAAGGTTTTTTGTGATCATCTATAAATGCCTATAATTCTGATCGACCAAGATCTTTGAAGTTCAATTATAGCCTTTTTTGCTTGGATTCACCTCTTGATCTTTGTACAATAAATTAAAATATTTAACTTTCTATTCAATTATTAATTAATAAAATTCCCTTACATCTTGATCTTAAATAACCTAACAAAATTCTTGCTTATATATATATATATAATTTCCTGAAGATAAAACTAATATAAAATTATCCATTTTTTATGTTCAAAGACAGGAAATCATTATCTCCTGAAAGTGAAATTAATAAAAAATCATTCATTTTTTATGATCCAAAATGGGGATCAATGATATTGTTTTGTACATACATACATACATATACATATACATATACATATATATATGTATATTAAAGTCATTTAGAAATCTGGTTTGGTTAGATTGTTTGGGGTTGTACAAATCTCAGTAGTTAATCTCACACCAGTTAACCCTAATTGATTGCTGAATCTGGGGAGAAGAGAGTGACAGAAACATGATTTGGTTTTTTTTTTTCGGTTGCTGGTTATAAAAATATGATCAGACTTCTATGGCATGGCTGCAGCCAATACCCAACAGAGATACTACTTTCTTGATCTTGTTTCTGTCTAATATCCATTCTGGCACGTCTTTCAATGAAGTAATTTCCAATTCTCAAATCAATATATATTATGTATATTTCATTTTATTATTGGTAGTGAATTTACTACATCAGGCTATAATTCCTATTTGGAATTAATTATTGTATATATTATTTCAACTTTTGATTTCTAAAGAAATTCTCTTATCTTTATTTGTCAACGTTCATAATATTAACTTTTTTCTTATGAGCATCCTCTTATTTTAATACTATAAGCAAAAAAATTTAAAATATTTTGGATACATGAACTACTTTTTTCTATATTTTCCTCTATTTTTAATATATTATCTTCAAAAATATAAAAAACGAAGTTTATACAATCAAATAATTTATAATTTTTGACAACTTTGTTTTCTTCCTTTTATCATTAATACTAAAATCAGATTTAAATTTAATAAATTTCGTTAAATTTTATTAAAGATACTTGGAATGTGCATCGCACAAGTTTTCATCGAAAATTTTTTTGTATATGTATATGTTTGACGTTTTGGGCGCAGGAATTCAGCCTTTTAGGATAGGATTTGCTGAAGATGAATTGTGACTTTTGTCTTTTATTTTATTTTATTATAATATATTGAGGAAAACTTAAGCACGTAGAATCTTCCTAGAAGTAGATTATCCTTCAATGCACTTGCATTGCATGCATACTGTACCAAAATTTTCAACACTGATTTATGGAAATGGTTTCTAGTACTGTAGGGTTTTTCTTATTTTTACAAACAAAAGTGAAATGGCTACAATTTCATATATATATATATATAAAGTTTAGTGGGTACAGATTCCTCATTATGAGACACACCAACCCTAAGACGGGAAGTAAGACCTTTGTTATCTTCATTTCCTTAAGAATCATATTGGCACTAGTTTATAGCTAGGGAGGAAGTTTTTTTATTTGTTTAAGCAAAGTTACATAATTTAATTTGTGTTTACCTTTGGCATCCTGTAAAATTGTTTCTTTCTGGCCTTCACTGAAGCATGCTCAAGACACTTGAAAGGTATCAGAAGTGCAGCTATGGTGCAGTGGAAGTTAATAAACCAGCTAAGGAGCTCGAGGTAGAGCTTTATTATATTTTCTCAATGAATGAGGATTCTTAAATATCTATATAAGATAACTTTATTACGTTACCACCCACTTACCCACCATACGTAGATCACTATATGTTATTAGCACTATTTACGTACTAACAGATATTGAGCGCTTCATAGACCCATTAGCACCTTCTTACCCCCACATAAATTCTTTTATTTGTTTATTGTAGAATAGCACCAACAGCAAAACAGCTCAAATCGAAAAAAATTAAAAGCTGAAAGAGCGTTTTTTACCATCAAACAATATTGGCTACTCATGATAAGAAATTCTTTTAAAAAAGATGGTTTTGCATTGATGATATGAAAAACAGTTTTCAGTGAATGTGTTTATTTTTATTTATTTATTTATTTTATTTTTCGTTTGAAAAAGGGAGATTCTCAAGTTATTATTATTATTATTATTATTTGTTTTGCAAAATACCTGCAAGTAGTTTAGATCCAAATTATGATGGTTTTTAAAAGTATCCAAGCAAAAGAAAAAAAGAACAATGATTTCAATCAAATGCTACAAAATAAACACCCAATAATAAAGTCTTTTGACCGTACACAAAATGCTCTCAAATGCAATCTAATAGCTACTTAAGAACTAATGTAACTTGGCCATGGGTATATGCCGTAGTATGATTATATGGCGTGGTTTGCAACTTTTCATGTGTTTGTTTTACGGTGTAACAGAGCAGTTACCGGGAATACTTGAAACTAAAATCCAGGTTTGAGGGCTTACAACGAACTCAGAGGTAACGTAAACGACGTGGATGCTCAACAATTTCTTTTCTAGTATTTTCTTTAAGCAGTTGGGATGTGATTTTGTCGTCAAAGTATATATTATTATTCAAGACTAGAATCATATATATAACTGTTCCTTCATATTTTGGCATATTCAGTTACTTATGATTATTCCATTACTGTTTTGGGTGTGTTATAGGAATCTGCTTGGGGAGGACTTGGGTCCTCTGAACTCCAAGGAGCTGGAGCAGCTTGAGCGTCAGCTAGAATCATCCTTGAAGCATGTTCGCTCCACTAAGGTAACTTATTGTTCTTGTGGCATCCTCCATCATTAAATTTGCATGATTTTCACCCTAATCTAATGCATGCTATCATTGTTATATAAACTAAATTATTTATCTAGAAATATATGGGGCTTGGGATAAAATTTAAGTTAGAGTTTTTTTTTTTTTATTAAATTAATGTTTAATGTAAACTTCAAAATTTTAATGGTACGAAATGCATTTTGGCTTATTGGTTGAATCTCAATTATAATATTTCAAAAATATAAGATATTTATAAAAAAAAATTATGAAAAAGTAAATGTTCCCTTCTAACTTTGAAAACGTTTCAGTACACAGGGTGCAATACGCCGTACCATAATTGGAAGGCCACATAGAAAGAATTAATAATTTAGAAAAGGCATATTATGATTTAGGAGGGTTATCAGATGTTCTAAATATAATCCGGGCTATCCAAGACTATAATTCTTTCTCTTCTGATTTTTTTATTGTTGATGATATTAGGAGTTTGTTATTATCAACTGAAAATGGTCCTTGTCACCATGTGTCCCGCTCTGGAAACATGGTGGCCTATTCTCTGATACTCTCAGTTGTTACTTTTCATGCTGATTAGATTTGGACTTATTATTATCTTTTATTTATTTCTAATGTTGTAATAACTTATCTTCTGGAATAAAAGGTCCGTTTTCTCCTCCTCCTCCTCCCCCCCCCCCCCCCCAAAAAAAAAATAATATTAATATTAATAATAATTTAGGGGGGGTTAAATTATGAACAACTACTCATATGAAACTCAACAAAAAATTGTGGGCCGGGAAATATGGCCACCCCAAGCCTCTACTAAGTTTTGATCACACTCTACTCAATTAATCATATTACCTGACATGTATTATAACCAGTCAAACATGAATTTAATGGCACAGTGTGTTGCATCCATGTGGATCGAAGATTTTCTTATGACTTGAATGGAAAAAAGGTTTGAAGGATAACACTGATTTAGAACATTCACTTACATCATTTATTAGGAAAATTATAGTGATCCGTTTCCGTAATTGATGATATTGTTGAGTTTTAGGCTTGATTTGCATAATGTTGATACATGTCTGTTATTAGGTTGGCAAGAAGCTAATATAATAGTCTAGTGACTCTCAACTAGGTCAGGTGAAACTCTAACACTTGAACGGATTTGAGTACTCCATTTAATTTTATTTTGAATTTAACCTCCTCAAGGGTGCCTTTCATTTTGAGCTTACTTCTCTTCTAATACTGCTATGTTGTTAGATTATCATTAAACTTGAAAGCTTTGGGATAGTACGTAGGTAATTAAGAACCCAATAATAATATGTAAGCTATACTTACCTTCAATAAATATTATATATATATATAGCTATAACCATGGATTCTCATGAAGGAAGAAATTCTCACTACTTGCTTTATGTATTTAAAAATAACTAAGTTCTCTAGATCCCAATGGTATGTTGATCTTTCATCTAATCACACAAAAATAATTAAAAGGCTATGCAAAAAAGGAATCACAAGTACACATGATGTATCCGATAAATTTACATATTGTTCTTGTATTATGATCATTTTTTAATAGCACAGTATAAGACTCTCTTTCTTGTAATACTACTATGGATTATTTATCCTCATTTTGTATTATTACCTAGATCTGTTCTACGAATAAGCCTGCTACTTGTTCATTCTTACAAGCTACTACGCACTTTCTTCATAACTGTATTCAATATATGTAGTATTAATCAATTTCCATGGTACCAAGCGGAGTTTGTTATCTATACTTCATTTGCTAGTCACAGCATGAACCTAGCTGTCATGAAAAGTATTTATTCAAATTACCTGAGACTCCATGAACCTTTGGCCCAGTTTGTAGTCGAATGAAATTTTTATCTATCCAGTTATCAATTATCTGGTTTTAACCCTCCCTAGGATTAAAAAAATTTGAATTGGATAATACTACCAAATTAGTATGGACCAAATGTCGCAAGAGATTATAAAATTCAATTCAATTCTATGTACCAAAACCTAGCTAGCTAGTGTCTTTAGTTTATATTATTTAAAGCAAAGAGTTGAAGGAACAAATTAAAAGCAAAGAAAGTGATTTTCAATTCCTTGACAAGTAGATAGTATTTTCTTTAATAGAAGAATATACTGACATTTATCCTGACAATATTCTTTGCAGACTCAGTATATGCTTGATCAGCTTGGTGATCTTCAAAACAAGGTAAAAACTTTGCAATGGAACCAAAAAAAAAAAAAAACACAGTGCTGTAACTCATTTTTATGTGCTTCCTTATAACCTCACGGGCTGTTCAATTACAGGAACAGTTGTTATTAGAAGCTAACAGGTCATTGACAATAAAGGTAATTACATTATACTTCGACGGCACAAAATTAAAAATGATATCTAGTTAATATAAATATATGCATGGACATCCAAATATTTGGCAGCTGGACGAAATAAGTGCAAAGTCACACATTCGACCGTCGTGGGAAGGCAGTGAGCAGCAGATATCATGTGGTCCTCAGCATGCTCACACTCAAGGATTATTCCAGCCTATAGAATGCGATCCCACTTTGCAAATTGGGTAAATTTTCAACTGCTCATATATATATAGCTCATTCTACAATATATTTAGATATGGATACACCAAACAACTACGAATTACTGATTGTATTCTAAAATTACTAATTATATTTATTATATTTATTATATCTGATTACGTAGTTATTATATCTTATTATAATTAAATGAGTCAGATTGTGTTATATTACATCTGATTTATTTGGTTATAATAAGATATAATAAATACAATCTATAATTTATTATAAAAAAATAATCAGTAATTTTATAATATAATTATTGTCAGACATATCCATACCTAAATGCATTATAAACAACCTATATATATAAAAAATGATTTTATTATTAATGTCTCATAACATTAAACAGTTATGACAAACCAATTAAATTCCTCAATTGCATTTAAATTAAATAGAAGAGAACATTTGTTTTAGGAGAGAGAATGTAATGGATGAATTTAATTGGTTCGGTCTAACTCTTTAAAGTTAGGAAGCATTGACGGTAAAATCGTTATATACATATATATAGTAATTTTATCACCAATATCTCGTAATTTTAAAAAGTTAGAACGAACCAATTAAATTCATCAATTGCATTTAAATTAAATAGAAGATGGAATTTATTTTAGGAGAGGTAATGTAATGGACGAATTTGATTGATTCGTCTTAATTTTTTAAAATTAGAAGACACCGATGATATAAACACTATATATATACATAGAGAGAGAGGGCTTTTATAATCAAAACATCTTAACTTTAAAATGTAAGGATCAACCAATTAAATTCACTCATCTGAATTAAATATGAGAGATAATTTATTTTAGGAGAAAGAATATAATAGATTTGTTAGTCTTTATTTTTTAAAGTTAGGACATCCTAATTATAAAAGTATTATCTATATATATATAAGTTGTTGTCACAACTTTTTTTTTTTTAATCATTATTTTTTAAATTGGCTACCTGATAATTGTTGGGCATGCAGATATAATTCAGCAGCTTCAGACCAGATAGCAGCCACAACTCATGCCCAGCAGGTCACTGGTTTCATCCCTGGATGGATGCTCTGAGTGTCTAGATGTTGCCAATAAATATAAATGGTTTCCAGTGCATACTGCATATGTGACCCCCTATTGACATAAAAGGCAGCAGTGACTGAATTTTAAAGGATTTTCTTCTATGCATGCAACCTTAAACATGGACAAAAGGCTTGAAAGCCATTCATATATATATTTATCTGGAAAATGCTTTAAGCGATACTTGGATTCACTAAATGCTCTTCTTTTTTGGGGTTGAATAATTCTGGGTATTTTGACAATCGATGGAATGATTTTAATATATACATTATTTTGATAGAACTTATTCAAGTGTTGAATTCTTGATATATGATGATGATCGTATCATAGACTTTGTGGGGTATTCTAATAAAAAATTAGTGGGGTGCAATTAGCATTTCTTCCATTGGGTATAGAGTACATAGGCTGGTCAAAACATGGGTACTAAAAGCGCCACTCATACAGGCCTGTTTACAATTGGAAGTTCAATTGAGAAAATGGTTTTACCTTACCTGCTAGTGAGATCATAAAGTTTTTCTATTTTTAAGTTCGTGAAAATTGAAATGATTAGATTTTTATCTTAATTTCGTTGACTTTTAGTCGCCTGATTATATTTATAGCCATCAATTGTAAGAGATGCAACCGAAACCTTTGTGTCATAATATATATTCAAAATGATGGTTACTATCATATTCAAAACTTTGATAAGAAAGAGCTAAATTATAATATTTAAGATTTGATGTTATGATATATTAATACGTTTCCTCACATACAACATTGATAGATAACAAATGACGGACATATGTTAAACGTCTCCTACCGTTTAACATGAGCAACTAGAATTTTAATTAAAGAGAGAAGAGAGAGTTTGAACCAAAGATCTTCAAACTCTGATATTATGATAGTTATCATTAGATCTAAAAATTTATGCTAATAGGAAATAATCGAACTATAGTATTTAAGATATGAAATTATGATATATTAACACAATTAAAATATAAAGAATTAATATACGTGTAATTTGTCAGTGTGCAGTAAACAGTAGCTGAGAGTGAGAGTTTAAAGATTTTTTCTGTTTTCTTTATTTTTCAGGTCTAGAATCATATTCATTTTTCGAAACAAGAATTATATTCATTTTTAATCTAATAAATATTGAGTGTTAATTGATATTTACACCCATAAAAAGTTGTGTATACACCTCAAATTATTATGTTTTTGAAAATCCAATGTTACTCTTGACTAAAATCACTTAAAAGACTAATTAGTTTTGAAGACACCAATTAATTATTAATTAGTATTTCTTCATATATATGATCAAATTATTTATTTACTTTATTTTTAATAAAATAAAATGCTTACTAAATTTATAATGATAATATTGATGTATGATCTAAACAACAATCAACCAACAAATGGAAAAGCAATCCCATAAATTTCATGAGAGTATATATTGCCCACCAAGGGGTTTTCATCCATAAATTTTGATGAATCAATCGTCATCTTCAATGACTTTGGTCTCGGTATTTGATTTGTTTTAAAAAACCTGTTCAATGACAGCATAATCAAATCAAATATTCATATTTGTTTGATTATTGCTGTCAGTTATTAAACAAATAAAATCTCCATTTTCTTTCTCACCATTCAAATTTCAATTATGTTTCTAAGATTTTCTCTTGTGGAAAATGAATTAAATCTATAAAGTATGAAGAATGAATGAAAGTCATTAGAAGAAGTTGATTGTAAAATAACAAGTTCTAAATTAATTATTATTATTTATTAGAAGAATAAAATCATTGCCTAGTGTCTTATTTGTTCAAAAAATAAAATTTTAAAATTTTAAATAGTAATAAATTTGATTAGAGAAAAATAGCTGTAGGTGGGGTGTATTTACAAAAATATAGCATAACAAATTTAAAGGAAAAGGTAATTTGGTATTAAGTAGGATTTATTATAAATTAGAGTTTTTATATTTTTAATTAGGTGTACTCATGAAAGAGATATACATACAATTGACGAATATCGCTACTCTAAATATTAGCCCGTGCAATAATATTGTTAGACTAAAAACTAATTAAATAATTTTTATTTTTGACTTTTGATAGTGAAAGAAGAGAAGTGGAAACCCTATTATTTTCAAAGTTTATAAGGGTTGGCATCCTTACAAAGAGCTATTGATTGGTAAAATTTCATTTTTAATTTCCATTCAAATAGTTCCACAATAGCTCCTGGGCTCAAAAAGTCAAAAAATGACTTCCAAGAGCCATGCCAAGTAGGGCCTAAGAGTAAAACAAAGGTTTAGCGTCTAAGTGGGCTTCCAACAGGGCTGCAAATAGACACTAATTAATGGTCATTATTATTTAAAATAAAATTAATTAAAAAATGCTTTTTTTTTTTTACAATTAATATGTACCTTTTTATACTGCTTTTCAAATTACGCTCCATTTTAAGGAATTAAATTTCTGAAATATCTAAGAACACTTCATTTTAGTTCTCAAATTATCTTTTTTAATCTTTTTATTCTCCTTAAAAAGGAATAAATTTTTTATTTATTTTAAATAAACAGATTTCTAAATCTCTACTTCTCCATTTTGTTTTGAAATTATCCTTTAATAGTGATAAAATCTCAAACCTCAAGATGCTACCGTTCAATTGGAGATAATACTTCTCTTTAATTGTTTTTCTTGTTTAGCTGCAATAAATTAAGGGTTCATTTATGATAACTTTTCCTTTTGGCTTTCGACAAAAAAAGAAGATAAGTAAAATAATGAGCTTTTAGGTTGTTGTGTGGACTGTGTATTTCAAAGAGCTTTCATGTTAAAAGAGTTTTTAAGACTTATGGTTAGAACATTTAAAAAGTTTAAGACTTAGTATTAGAACATTTAAAAAGTTTACAAACTATTATTATTATTATTATTATTTTGAAAAAAGTTTACAAACTATGATATGATAATTGTACCTTTCCTAAAGGAAATTTCTTTTAAATAAATTAACTTTAGTCAATCGTAAATGCACAATTTGTTATGTCAATATTAGTATAGAATGAACTCCAACTTTGAAAAATAGAAGAACATAATTAAACATGTCATCAATTCACAACATATTTGAAAAGATTTGTCTATCAAAATTTAGAATACAAAATAAAATAACTATATTATTTTAAGAATCAAGTAGAGAATAGGTTTGGACTTTCAAATTCATTGTATTCGAATTAATCTTTTCAATCAATTTGAAAATGTTCAAGCACTATAATGTGCAAACTGTAATAATCATTAGTCTCATACATTCTCATAGCACTACTAATCAAAGAGATTTTTGTCAAATTAACATCACTAGCTAGAATAATTAATAGATTTAATCTAACTGCCACATATGCAAGAACAAATCAAAACATGGACTGTGAAAGTAATATTATTCATCTAAGCCCAAACCATATGCGTTTAGTAATTTATGATCTTCAAAGATGTCATGCTTCTAAACAGATTTGTTTTCTGATGCTTGTAAGTTCCCCCCAACAATTTTCTCCTCTTTTTATCTTCCTTCTTCCTTATTTTTTTGTCTTTCACTTTTGCCTACTTTAAAATAATAAGCTTTACCCTTTTAAGAATTACAAAATCTTATTTAATAAGGATTTCTCACTTCAAGTTGATCCTCAAGATCGACAATGAATTTGTATAATTCTTTAATCTTTCAAATTGATCCTTAAGATTGACAACTTGAAATTCTAGATCCAGATAAGTTGAAATATTCTTGAGGTTTTCATTCTCATCTTCATTAGCTCTAATCAAACTTTGGCATTTAAAAAGATCATTGAGCTTCTTCTTTTGATTCACAATCTCGTCCAAATTGCTATTTGAATTGCCACAATAATCATCATTATTAGAGGAGTTTTCACTATATCAACCGCCAAACGGAACATAATGTGCATGAGTGGATGATGTGTGCCTTCTCTTATATTTCTGGCCATGTTCACTTCTAAGGATCTCCCCCGCGTGTGTGTGTTTCACTTCTAAGGATCTCCCATGTGTGTGTGTGTGTGTGGTTCATCTTCATAAGCTTTTATCAAACTTTTGTATTTGAAAAGCTCATTGGCTTCTTCTTTTCATTCGCAATCTCGTCCAAATTGCGATTTGAATTACTACAATGATCATCAATATTAGGAGTTTTTACTATATCAAGTGCCAAAAGCAACATAATGTGCATGAGTCCGATGATCTGCCTTCTGTTGTACTTCTGGCCATGTTCACTTCTAAGGATCTCCCATGTAACTAGTATGAACCACTCTGAATCGCCTAATTACATCTAGTAACCTACTCAGATACTAGCATGTCTTCATATAATGTGAGAGCAATGGATTACGCGTGTGCGCGCACACACACATATATATAATTCTTCTCTTCATAATGTGCATATGACAAAATATCTCTTATATATATACATGTGTGTGTATATCTTTAGATTGTTACAGTTGTAGTGCAAGAAATAAATAAAGAACAGTAATAAACCCAATGTATAACATGTGCATAAAAATTAATATTGCAACAGTAATAAAACAATAACAATAAAAAATAGAAACAATGTAAGATACTAATTTAAATAACAAATTGATGAATGAGATTGAGGCTTGCGTTAACTTGCAATGTCTAAAGACAAATTTCCACTCTTCTTTGTGTTTGAAGTTCTTTGATGGTTGTCTCTTAGATTCAACAATCTATAGTATTGATTCTTAGCACTAGAATCAACACTAAACTTTGAATTAAAGTGTTTGAGTTTTTTTTAGTGTAGAAAATGGAGAAGAAAATATAGAGAATTTGATGGATGAAAAAAAAAATTATGACCAAATGACCACTCCTATTTATAGATATGTTAGTGAAGAGATGTAACTTTTAAGTGAAAATGTGTAACTTTTCACTAAGAGTTGCACCTCTTCATATTTTAATTTACACACACACACACACATGCACGTGTGTATATATAAGAGACAGTTTGTCATATGCACATTATGAATATAAAAATGGTTTATGTGTATATATATATATATATATATATATTGTCTCTGTGTTTGTGTAAACCATTCTTATGTTCATAATGTGCATATGACAAAATGTCTCCTATATATACACTTAAAGTGGGCAAAAAAACATAGATCAACCCGAACTGAACCGATCAAATCCGACTTGACTTGAAAATGTCAATTTTCAAATTTACTTTGGATAGGGTTGGTTTTTAACCTTTAAAATTGAAATGTTTCGATTTTAGATTGATTTTGGATAAAAAAAAATCGACCTAGATTGAAAAATAAACTATATATATATAATACTATAAAAGGTAAACCTCTTCCCAACTTTTAACCTTGGCCACCCTTACCTCACTCTTACTCTCATCTCTCAAGCCATTTCTCTTGTCTCTCTCTCTTTAAACCTTATTCTCACTCTCAACCGACCCTAGCCATTTCATCTCTCATCTCCAACCGCACTCTTACTCTTTTCTCTCATTTATTCTGAACCAAGATTCACAGTGGAGCTGGAAAGAGAAGAAATGGAATTAGGGAGAACCGTTTATCACTATCATTGTCATGCTTCTCTGGTTCCATTTCTTCTCCCTCTCTCTCTCCACTACCCTTTTTTGTTTCTGCCTTTTCTCAATGTCACGGTTGTGAATCTTGCGGGTGAGTTAGATTGACGTCAATCTTTGTTTCTCTTCTCTATTTCTTCTTTATTTCTATTGAGTATTTATTGTTAGTGATGATAAAGATGCATATAGAGAGAGAGAGAAGAAGGGAGGTTAGGAGTGGAGAGAGAAGAGAAAAAAAGGGGACTAGTGAGGTTGTTTTTGGTATATTGGAGAAGAAGAAAAGATTAAATGTGGGATTTTGTTGTTTTTGGTTTATTGGAGGGCCAGATGCCTTTTGGGTTTAATTGTTTATTACATGCCCAAACCCACATGGACAGTCCCAAATTGAACCGACTAATTTAAGTCAGTCCATGTCAGATTTCATCTTTATTTCCAGTCGGATTGGTTTTTAGTTTTGAAAACTGATCCATATCAATTTTAGGTAGGTTTTCTCCAAAACTGACCCTACTCGACTCACATCCACCCCTATTATATATGTATGTATGTGTGTATGTATATATATATATATATATATTGATTTTACCATTAATATCTTCTAATTTTAAGAAGTTAAAACAAACCAATCAAATTTATTCATTATATTCTCTCTTCCAAAATAAATTATCGTCCTGACTTTTAAAGTTAGAAGACATTGATGGTAAAATCATTATATAAATATGGTAGGATTGAGAAACATAAATTTTGACACAATTTATTGGCAATTATATGATGAAGATTTCAATGGTTTAGATCTATGCAACATTTATATATAACTTAATTTTATACTCTATATAAATATGTTATCTTTCCTCTCTTTTTAAGGGGATGTATTCAATCTAGATTTCGTTGAAGATTATTAGTTTTTTTTTTTTTTTTTAGTAATGATAGATTTTAATGGATTCTATAGATTCCGTAAATTCTTTCAGATTTTATAATAATTCTATTTAAGAATTTGTTGGATTATTTAATGGATTTTATCAAATTTTATTAGAATTTCTTTGGAGTTCGTTGGATTTTTTAGCTTTGTAGATACACAACAAACAACCTAAAAATGATTTTCGTCCCATCTCAATCGAAGCAAAATTAGACAACTCTACAAAACTTCAAAGCAAAAGCCTTTAATCACAATTAATCAAAATTTGTAGCAACATAATCTGTTTATGAACCTAATTTATCATTATATCACTAACAACGAACAACAAAAACAACACAAACAATAACAAAAATCATCAAAATAGATAAATTTTCATTTCAATCAAAATCTCAATCATCCAAAACACTTAAAAAAAAAAAAAAAAAATCTATAGCCTATCTCTAATAAGAAGAAACAAAGGGTCGGTCCTCAAGTTGCGTACTTTCAATCCATTGCTATTCAAGCCATGACTACATTAAGGGCACTCTTCAAAGTTATCAATAGGGAAGCCAGCACCAACAATCCCAATAGAGAACTCAAGATTGTCACCACTCTTTGACACGTCCACAATGTCAATCCACATGAAGAAGAGCTTGACACTAACACCCTCCAAGGCCTTAAGCTTGCCATTTAAGATGCGCCATTTAATGGCAGACTGGTAACGGAGCAAATAAGACCCTTTAAGAGAGAAACCTCAGGTGTCATTCAAGAAAGTAGAGAACTTTCCTATTGAGGTGTCTAGTTGGTAGTAAAGAAAAAAAAAAGTATGAAATCAATGACATCTTTGAGGGTAGAACAAGATTTCAGATGGATTTTTTTTATTTATACTAGGGTTTGAAAAATCCATCAAAATTTATTAAAATCCAATTCCTATAAAATCATTGATTTTTGAATACATCTCTATTTATTTGGATTTTTTAAAAGTCTGGATTGAATATACTAAAATTTCATTGGAATCTTTACAAATCTAGATTGAATACACTCAGATTTTAATAAATTTCTAAAAAGTCTAGATTGAATATATCCAAATTTTTAAAATACTTTGGATTCCAATAAACTCCTAAATTGAATACACCCCCTTAGTCTTTATCATTAAATCATCTCTCCTCTCTCCAAGTAACATTAAAATTAGAAACCCATCAATTAATATTCTTCTCACCCAACTCAACTCTTTGCGCATTTATTTCTTTTTATTCATTTTCAAATATATTATTATTAATTTTTTTACCTTTCTTTTTTCAAATTGATCATATTTTTTGTTTCATATTTTTCCTTTAACGTTTGAGGTTTCTTGATGCTCTTAAAAAGCGTTTTGTTTGTATATTGAATGGTGTGTTGATCGAACTAAAATTATGCACGATTTTATATCCTTAGTCTATGCTTTTGTGATGAAAACTCGAGTAAATAGGGGTGTACTAATGTTTTCTTAGTATTTTGTGCAGAATTTCAACGAAGGGTCTAAATTATAATTTTTTGGGGTAAAAGTGTAATTTATAAAAGTTGAGAGTTTTTCTATAATTTTTTCACAAGCCAATTTTGGAAGCTCATTGGGAAAGATTCTTGCACCAAAATTAATGGGAGCATATCCAGTAATTTGGGCAGTAATTGATGCATGTTTTCAAAGCTCTTAATCACAGTTTTGGAATGAATTTAATTGCATAGAAGAGGATCTTTTATTTAAGGAAATCTAAGTCAAAACTTTAATTATTTTTTTAAAAAGAAAATCATGTCATTCAATGCAGAAGATTCAAAAGGATTATTTATGGTATTTTAGAGAGAGTATCATGGAATTGAATTGGGAAAGTATTTTGGAACTAAATGGAGAGAAAATCAAGGAAGTCAACTTTGTGTTAGAAAAAATCTCTCCCTCTCCTCTTATAAATTCATTCTTTTCATGCTCAGAGGGGAGTTTTTTGGCTTGTCTTGGTTTTTAGAGTTTTCTATTTTCTTTTTGGACGGCAACAGAGAGTGTTTGAAAGGAGTGAAGTTGCAGACAATTTCGACGTTGCTAGAATTCAACTTGCTCCAGTTTATTCAAGTTCAAGAAATATCTCAGAGAACAACACAGTGACTATTTCACATTTTTATTTGATTATTTCAATGTCGAATATTTTTATTTTAATTTTGTGCACTGTGTTATTCTATCTTATATCGAACTAATTTTAATTTCTAAGGCTACAATGTAGCAAATTTATTTCATCGCCTATTCAATGATTTTTTCGTGTTAATTAATTGTTATTTTCTTTTATATTTGTATTCTATTTTATTGAAACTTACTGTTATCAATTAAATAAGACCTGTTAATTGATAGATTTTATGACTATGATGCTCTTGACAAAGGTATCATGTGTTAGACGTCAATAGAATGGTATAATCCATATAGGATAGACATATACCTGTAGGGATTGTGTAATTATATGTTGGTAATTAAAACTTAATGAATTCAGGATTGTTTAATTTGCATAGACATATAGTAGATTAATTATCCTGGGTATTATTATTTGACCGTTCGAAAGAGGTTGGTAATTAATCAAGAGTTACTTGATTAAATACAATATAAGAGTGATTATTTTTATACAAATAAAATGAGAATAGGTTGATAAAATAAAAAGTGAATTTATGCCTTAAATCTACTCATCTGCTGTTGGTTCTATCAATTAATTTGCTTGTTTATTTGATTTTTCTTTATTTTTATTTATTATATATTTTCATTTAATTAAAGTCAATTCTCTTTTAATTTTTGGTAGTTTGAATAAAATTGTTATCAATCAATTTTAGTAATTAGTACGTAAAATTAGCAATTGTCCTTGTGGGAACGACCTTGATTTGTCATTATATTACATTGTGACCGTGTATACTTGCACCCGACCTATTGTAATTAGTGCATTAGGAATTTACCCATCAAATTTTTGACGCCGTTGCCGAGGACAACGTGTCATTTTACAGTATCAATATCAATACTAGTTGAAACAATTTTACTTCAAACATTTTTATTTCGCCTTTTTTAGGTGCTGGCAGACATTTTATGCGAAGGTCTAAAAGTGCTGAGTTATTGCCATTCGACAGCGAAATCGAGAGAACAGTTAGTGGAATAAGAAAAGCTAGGCGTTTGGCAGAACAAAAAGTAAACATGGGAGATAATCAGGCAGCCCCGGAAGGTTCCAGACCTCTCAGAGATTATTCTATACTAACTGTGGAAAGGATTCACCAAAGTATTCATAGACCGGCCATTCAAGCAAACAACTTTGAGATCAAACCGACAACCATTCAAATGATTCAATCCGCAGTGCAGTTTTGTGGTTTACTTCATGAAGATCCAAATGAGCACATTGCAAACTTCTTAGAGATTTGCGATACTTTCAAGTACAATGGAGTGTCAGACGATGCCATTCGGTTGAGATTGTTTCTGTTTATATTAAAAGATAGGGCAAAGAGCTGGCTGAATTCATTACCCCAATCATCTATCACAACATGGGACGAGTTGGCACAGAAATTCTTAGGCAAGTATTTTCTTCCTGCGAAAACAAGGAAATTACGGAATGATATTGCCGCATTCACATAGAAGGAAGGGGAGTCATTATACGAGGCTTAAGAGAGATTTAAGGAGTTGCTTCGATAATGTCCTCATTATGGAATTTCAGAATGGCTGTAAATACAGACATTTTATCAATGATTATCAGAGGTTGGAAGATCTAATGTGGATGCTGCAGTAGATGAAACATTGCTAAAAAGAAATGTGGAGGATGCATTTGAATTGATCGAAGAAATGTCCTCCAACATCTATCAATGGCCTTTTGAGAGAACGAAACACATAAAAGCAGTGTCAGGTGCTCATGAGTTGGATGCTATTACAACATTAACAACTCAGGTATTTGCTTTGACAAAGAGATTGGATGCTTGTGGTATGGGTGCAAGTGGCGTCAATGCAATTCAAAGCTCAGTTGTTAGCTATGAAGAATGTGGAGGCAATCATGTAACAAATAGTTGCCCGAGTAATCAGGAGTCGATACAGTTTATGGCCAACTATAATAGACAACACAATGATCCATATTCGAATGTTTACAATCCAAGGTGGAGAAATCATCCCAACTTCTCGTGGAAGCAAAATCAAGATCAAATATCACAATTGAAGCCTGCATTTTCGCCTGGTTTCCAGAGTCAGCCACAACAAGTTCAACCTCAAGTTAAGAAGCCATTGATGGAGGAAATGTTGATGCAATTCATGACAAAAACTGACTCTCTTATGCAAAGTCAGCAGAATCAACAAAATCAATTCCAAGCTCAACTACAAAACCAGAGCGCATCAATTCGGAACCTAGAGGTGCAACTAGGCCAACTTGCTAATTCTATCAACAATAGATCGTATGGGAACTTACCTAGCGATACGAAGCAAAACCCTATAAGAGAAAGTAAGGAGCAATGCAAGGTTATCACTTTAAGGAATGGTAAGAAGCTGAATCAAAATATAGGAAAATCCATTGGTATGCCTAAACCATTGGAGGATGAGGAGGTAGTTGCAGATAAGGAAACGTACAAGAAATAGCAGAAAGATGAAAAAGAAGTACCAGTGAAACTAATAAGAGAAAAGAGAGCATCTCATATGTCGTCTTTACCATTTCCGCAAAGGTTTCAAAAGCAGAAACTAGATAAGCAGTTCTCGAAGTTCCTAGAGGTATTCAAAAAGCTGCATATCAATATACTTTTTGCAGAAGCATTGGAACAGATGCCTAGTTATGTAAAGTTCATGAATGAGATCTTATAGAAGAAAATGAAGTTGGAGGAGTTTGAGACGGTGGCACTGACGGAAGAGTGTAGTGCAATCCTGCAGTAGAAATTACCTCCAAAATTAAAGGATCCAGACAGTTTCACTATTTCGTGCAGAATTGGAGAAAACTTTGATGGGAGAGCCTTGTGCGATATGGGGGCAAGTATCAATTTGATGCCCTCATCCATTTACAAGAGATTAGGTTTGGGGGAAGCCAAGCCAACATCAGTTATTCTTCAACTTGCAGATCGATCCGTAAAGAGACTTAGAGGTATAATTGAGGATGTTCTAGTGAAAGTGAAGAAGTTTATATTCCCAACAGATTTCATCATTCTTGACATGGAAGAAGACCGGGAGATTCCTATCATACTGGGAAGACCCTTTTTAGCCGTTGGAAGGACTGTGATTGATGTACGGAAAGGTCAATTGACAATGAGGATACAAGATGAAAAGGTCACCTTTAATATTTTCAAGGTTTTGAAGTTTCCTAGTGACATCGACGAATGCAATAGAGTGGAAGTGTTGCATGATTGTATTCAAGAGGTACACATTGAAGAACTCCACTGGATGCTTTAGAAGCTAAATTGGTATATTCAAGTAAGGGAAATCGTGAAGAGGTCCAAGATTATGTGGAAATACTTGAAGCAGCCCCAAAGTATGAGGTGTTGAATATGCATAATGCTCAGCCCCTTTTGGCATCGTCAATACTCAAGCCATTAATAGAGGAGCCACCGAGTTTAGAGCTTAAGCTACTCCCGAAACATTTACGATATGCTTATCTTGGAAAGACATCCACTTTGTCAGTTATCATTTCTACAGATTTAAACGATGTTCAAGAAGAGAAATTGTTAAGAATGTTGAGAGAAAATAAGTTAACTTTGGGATGGATAATCGCTGATATAAGGGGTATCAGTCCATCTTTCTGCATGCATAAGATCCCGATGAAGGACAACTACAAGCTAACCATTCAACCACAACGCCGACTGAATCTAATTATGAAAGATGTAGTGAAGAAGGAGATAATTAAACTATTAGATGCGAGTATCATTTATCCTATCTTAGATAGTTCTTGGATCAGTCCAGTCTAATGTGTTCCCAAGAAAGGAGGAATAATAGTGGTGACAAATGAGAAGAATGAACTTATTCCAATGAGGGTGGTCAATGGCTGGCGGGTTTGTATGGATTACAGAAAGCTGAATCAAGCCACGAGGAAGGATCATTTTCCGCTACCTTTTATTGATCAGATACTTGATAGGTTAGTAGGTCATGAATACTATTGCTTTTTGGATGGGTATTCTGGGTATAATCAGATCGCCATTGCTCCCGAGGATTAAGAAAAGACAACCTTTACATGTCCTTATGGTACATTTGCTTACAGAAGGATGCCATTTGGATTATGTAATGCTCCTGCAACTTTTCAACGATGTATGATGGCAATTTTTTCAGAGATGGTGGAACAATTCATAAAAGTTTTCATGGATGATTTTTCGGTGTTTAGGGATTCATTTGACTTATGCTTACAGAATCTTGCTAAGGTGTTGAAAAGGTGCATGGAGACTAACCTAGTTTTGAATTGGGAAAAATGACATTTTATGGTTCATGAGGGTATTGTCTTAGGGCACAAGATCTCAACAAGGGGTATTGAAGTGGACCGAGCGAAGATAGAAGTAATTGAGAAACTTCCACTGCCTTCATCGGTTAAGGGAGTTCGGAGTTTTCTTGGGCATGCAGGATTTTATAGAAGATTCATCAAAGATTTTTTCAAGGTATCAAGGCCACTATGTAGTCTGTTGAAGAAGGACGTGCCTTTTAAGTTTGATGAAGATTGTTTACAAGCGTTCGAAATTTTGAGGAAAAAATTGGTAACCGCTCCAGTTATCGCGTCGCCAGATTGGAACACGCCGTTTGAGTTAATGTGTGATGCCAATGATTTTGTAGTAGGAGTTGTTCTTGGATGAAGAAAGGATAAGATTTTTTATACTGTTTACTACGCTAGTAAGATATTAAATGATGCTCAAATGAATTACACCACAACAGAGAAAGAATTACTGGCCGTAGTTTTTGCATTTGATAAATTTAGACCTTATTTAATTGGGTCTAAAGTGGTAGTTTACACTGACCACTCTGTCATTAAGTACCTTGTAACTAAGAAAGATGCTAAGCCATGTCTTATCAGATGGGTACTGCTATTACATGAGTTCGACTTGGAGATAAGAGATAAGAAGGGGACAGAAAATCAAGTTGCTGATCATTTATCCAAATTGGAAGGAAGTAATGTAGATGATATGACAAACATCAACGAGACCTTCCCTGATGAGCAACTTTTCTCTTGCAGTAATGAAAAAGCACCGTGGTACGCAGATTTTGTTAATTTCATAGTGTGCAATGTACTTCCCCTTGACTTATCATTTCAACAAAAGAAAAAATTTCTCTATGATGTGAAAAGGTATGTATGGGATGACCCATATTTGTTCAAGCAATGTGCCGATTAGGTGTTGAGGCGTTGTGTGCCGTACGAAGATACTGAAGATATTTTACGACATTATCATTCATCTGATTACGGGGGTCATTTTGGTGGAGAACGAACTGCTATAAAAGTTCTGCAGGCAGGGTTTTATTGGCCGATGGTTTTTAAAGATGCATGAAGATTTGTCCAAATATGTGATCAGTGCCAACGAATAGGAAACATTTCAAAGAGACATGAGATGCCGTTGTAAAATATTTTAGAAGTTGAGCTGTTTGATGTATGGGGTATAGACTTCATGAGACCTTTTCCGTCATCATTTCAAAATCAATATATTTTGGTGGCAGTGGATTATGTTTCGAAATGGATAGAAGTTGTAGCTACCACTTCAAATGATACAAGGGTTGTAACCAAGTTTTTGAAGAAGAATATTTTCACCAGATTTGGAACGCCTCGAGCCATTATTAGCGATGGTGGTTCTCATTTTTGTAATCGCCAGTTTGAAAGTCTACTCAAGCAATATGGGTTCACTTACAAGATAACAACCCTGTATCACCCTCAAGCTAGTGGACAAGTGGAAATCTCAAACAAGGAGCTTAAGGGTATTCTGTAAAAAACTGTGAGCAAATTAAGGAGGGATCGGAGTATCAAGCTGGATGATGCACTTTGGGCTTATCGAACTGCCTATAAAACACCAATTGGAATGTCCCCATTCCGATTAGTGTATGGGAAAACATGTCATCTACCAGTAGAGTTGGAGCATCGGGCATTTTGGGCAATTAAGGCTTTGAATTTTGATTTGAAGAAAGCCAGTGATAAGCTTCTTCTTCAATTAGATGAGCTAGAAGAAATACGATTGGATTCATATGAGAATGCTCGCATTTACAAGGAAAAGACAAAGCAATGGCATGACAAGAAAATCCTAGCCAAACATTTCGTACTAGGACAACGAGTGTTGTTTAATTCCAGGTTAAGATTATTCCCAGGCAAGCTTAAATCCAAATGGTCAGGGGCTTTCATTGTGAAAATAGTATATCCATATGGAGCAGTGGAAGTTGAAGATAAAAAGACGAAAGAATTGTTCAAGGTCAACGATAAACGTTTAAGCACTATTATGGTGGTGAAATGGATGGTCAAAAATCCACTATCACCTTGGTGGATCAAAACAATTGAAGCCGAATGGAAGTCGAGCTGAAGACTTAAAATCTAGCACTTCTTAGGAGGCAACCCAAGTTTTTCAAATTTTTTTTAATATTATTTATTTATTTGTTTTCTTTAGTTTTTTTTTTTTTTTTTTTATTTCAATATTGTAATTCTGAGTTTTTATTTTTGCTAGGTGAAAGACGGAGTATGCACGGGTGGTCAATTTATTTTAATTAAAAAAAAAAAAAAGATATGCTCCATTTGTGCTACGGTGTACTTAACATACATCATAGCACATGCAATAATCAATAAGTATATTGTGCATCTCAAGCATTAGAAAAAAAAAAAGAAATATTAGTGCATAAAAAAACGAACAATGAAAAGTCAAACAAATATTTTTTGTATGCAACTTTTTTGTCACTTTGTTTATTCAACATTTTTCTCTCCCACATTTGTTTTCACCAGCTTACTGTTGTCACCCATTCACCCACTTTTTTTCATCAATTCTTCTCTCAATCAATCATTTCTATTCTTTTGATGCATCAACAATACATGTATGATCTAATTTCCATAAATTTCATGTAGTATGAGCTTCACGTTGACATAAGTCACTCTTAGAACGTTGGTATTTTCATGGGTTACTTGGTTAGTTTGATGCTATTGGTGGTCATACATGTGAATTTTTTTTTAGTGACAGTGGGTTGTGGATGTTTTGTGATTAAAAGTGTGATAAAGTGGAGTGTTAATGTGGTGTTAATTATGGAAACCATGAGGCACAAACAATGCACAGCAGGTGTTCAGTTAAAAGTCTCCTAGACTCATTTGTTTCCATTGTGCAAGTTATGGTGTATGTTCGGTGATTCTTTTATTGTGCATTCACAAGGAGGTTAGATTGGTACATCTAACTTAAGGGATAAGGGTGAAAGCGTCACACACCAGAAGTGAAAGAAACAAGAGTGACGAGTTTGGGAAAACTCCAAAACAGGCTGCATATGAATCTGGGAAATAAATAATTCTAGGACTTAATTATTGCATGCAGGATCGTGGATGAACGAAAAGTCAATTTTCCATAATGCTTGATTCCAATTTCGTTTAGGAAAATACAAATGGGTGACTTGAATTTCATACCTTGCTATTTTGTGCACGAAAGATTTGCGAGATACTTATTTTTCCTCCTCATTACAAACTTTCAACTTACCAGTTAAATTTTGGTTTCCTTTTCTTTCAGATGCGATTTCTTTTCCTTTTCTTTATGTGTGATTTAGAAAGTTTGGAGTCTATAAATAGAGGATGTTTGAAGTCTATCAAGAGTCATAGAATTCTGTCAAGAGGAGGTTTAAGTGCTGTCTACCTTTGTGCACTCTTAATCATGGTTCTGACAATAGGCGAGAGTGAAACTAATGGTAGTTCTAGAAAAAAGGTCAGATAGTTTGGTTCAAAAGGCAGCGGATGCATGGGAAAGACAAAGAAGGACGATCCGGTTGTGATTCTTGAGTCAAGCATAGAGACTAATCCATCTGAGGAAGTTCCAAATGCAGGGAGTCCACCAGAACATGGTACGAAAGGAATGTCCAAGCCAGAGACATCGGTTAAGGATGCAAAAATGAAGGCTCCCATGTCGGATGACCCTCTCGTGCCTCCTATTTACACAATTTATCCACAGTGGGTGTATGAGTTGGTAGAACACCTGAGTTTTATGTTGAACTAGAACAGTAACATAATGCAGCATGTCATGGAGTTAAAAGATCAAGTTCACTTCGTGGAGACTCGTTCTACCACCTAAGAGTACAATCAACATAAAATCTTGGACTGCTCGCACTAACTCAAGCCATGATTAAGAGTCCAATTAGGAGTCTTCATTAGTAAAGTCTTAGGTCCATCATTAATTGTTAGCTTGTTGAGTCCTTGACTTAGTTTTTAATAATTTAAAATTTTAGTCAATTAATCATTAAGAGTCTTTAGAGATTTTTTTTATGTTAGCTTCTTTTATTTTTGTTTAGGTTCTAGCATAGACTTTTTCTAAGTGTGTCATCAATTATTTTTGGATTGTCTTCAAAATTAAGTAATTTCTTTTATTATCATAATGTTTATGTTCTTTTTATTTTTTTTGTTTGTGTTTTATCTTTTGCCTACTTATTATTATTATTTTATTTGTATATTGTTTGGTTGGTGTGTGCTTATTTCTTTGCTTTTATTTTGCATCCAATTTTGCTTTTTATTTTTATTTTTATTATTATCATTATTAATTTTTCTTATTCTTTTTGTTCTCCTAGATTTAGTTTTTTTTCAAACATTGGGGACAATGTTTGAAGTAGGTTTGGGGGTGGAAACATTCATGTTTCAAACTTGATTAATAAATTAACAATGTGCTATTGATAGGAGAATTATTGTGCTTTGTGATTGGTAATTTTGACTAGGGAGGAGCCATGAAAGTCTTAAGCATGGTTTGATGTTATCAAAAGCTTTAAACCTAGTAGGAGAATGTAGAGATATTGTGCATGCATAGATGTGGTCTATTAGTAGAGACTACCTGTGTGAGAACTTTTGAGCTATATCATTTCATTTCAGAGGAAATTTATTTATTTCCACTCTTAAACACTCTTCAGAATTTTTTATTTATGATTAGTTGGTCTCTTTAGGCTTTGTGTGGACCTTTAAAGGCAGAAAATCATTGCAACTCTTTATGATTCCTGAAATTTTAAGTTGTTAAGTGAACCTATTGACATGAGGCAGGCACATGTGTGTAAATAACTCTAGAAAAAGGCTAAGAAACCAAAATTACCGAACCTAAAATATGTGTGCGTCTAAAACCAATTTGAAGTCAAACACATATTAGCCTTTATTTTCTTTCGTCCCTACAATTTATCCTTGTTCTGGCCAAATTAAAATATAAATCTTACCCTAGGAGCTTGGATTTTAAAGACAAAGTGTTAAAGGATGGAAGAAGGGAGTGTTGGGTGTAGAAAAACTCAGGTTTGGGAGAGATGTTAAGCAGGGAGGTCGATCTGTATTCAATGAAAAAAAAAAACAAAACAAAACAAAAACAAAAAAAAAAAAAAAAAAAAAACAATGAAAAAAAAAAGAGAGATAGAAAGAAAAAATATATATATCCTTGAGGACGAAATAAAGGAGATGAGGTTTAATTGAAGAGTGTGAGCTCGGTGTTAATTGCAACATTTTTGGAGATACAAGAAATAATTTCTAGGAAAGTTCAAGCTCCTCTTTGTAGACTTTATTCCCGTTCTTTGTGAGCCAAAACCCCAAGCCCCGTTACACCATTTTGGAAGAACTGCTGATTAGTAGGAAATCATGATTGCTTAGAGTCAGAATCATGGGTGTTGTACTATCTTTAGATGTCTGATTCTTTCAAGAGACTTGATTTGTGCTTAACGTTTATAATTCATAAATTATTATGCAAGCATTATGAAGACTTGAATTCTTACCGATGCATAAACTCCTAAATACTTGTATATTGTGAGAGTGTCACTTTAGGACTCTATGAAATAAAATAAAATATGATGAGTGATTTCCAGTGAGGCGTAAAGTCGAGGCAAAATAAGGCTATGGTGTATATGCATAGTATTGTTGAAATTCGACTGCTGGGTGATGAGTTGGAGAAGACAGATGACCGTGTGAGGATTATTAGTGACTTATTTTTAGTCGAGGTTCAAGATCTTAGGTGAAGTGATTTTTCTTGAAGATAACACTAGAAGATTTATTATTAAGTTCGAACTTGATTGTTTTACATTTGTGGGTATCGTAGCTGGTAAACCCTCAGGAGACACAACTCCTCCTACTAGGGACACCTAGAAGTTTAAAGGTTTGTGGCATACACTAAATGTCATCGTGTTTACCTACGAAAGTGCATGTAGTTTTAATTTTTATTGTTTTTTTTTTTTTTAGATTTTTTCTCGAGGGCGAGCAAAAGTTGGGTTTGGGGGTATTTGATCGGGCTAAAATTATATACGATTTTATATCCTTAGTCTATGCTTTTGTGATGAAAACTCGAGTAAATAGAGGTGTACTAATGTTTTCTGAGTGTTTTGTGCAGAATTTGAATTGATGGTCTAAATTATAATTTTTTGGGGCAAAAGTGTAATTTGTAAAAGCTGAGAGCTTTTTATAATTTTTCTGCAAGCCAATTTTGGAAGCTCATTGGGAGAGATTCTTTCACCAAAATTAATGGGAGCATATCCAGTAATTTGGGCAATAATTGATGCATGCTTTAAAAGCTCTTGATCCCAGTTTTGGAAGAAATTTAATTGCATAGAAGATGATCTTTTATTTAAGGAAATCTAAGTCAAAGCTTTAATGATTTTTTTAAAAGAAAATCATGTCATTCAATGCAGAAGATTCAAGAGGATTATTTATAATACTTTAGAAAGAGTATCATGGAATTGAATTGGGAAAATATCTTGAAATTAAATGGAGAGAAAATCAAGGAAATCAACTTTGTGTTAGAAAAAATCTCTCTCTTTCCTCCTATAAATTCATTCTTTTCATGCTCAGAGGGGAGTTTTTTGGCTTGTCTTGATTTTTAGGGTTTTCTATTTTCTTTTTGGACGGCAATAGAGAGGGTTTGAGAGGAGTGGAGTTGCAGACAATCTCAACGTTGCTAGAATTCAACTTGCTCCAGTTTATTCAAGTTCAAGAAACATCTCAAAGAACAACACAGTGACTATTTCATCTTTTTATTTGATTATTTCAATGTCGAATATTTTAGTTTTAATTTTGTGCACTATGTTATTCTATCTTATGTCGAACTAATTTTAATTTCTAAGACTACAATATAGCTAATTTATTTCATCGCCTATTCAATGATTTTTTCTTGTTAATTAATTGTTGTTTTCTTTTATATTTGTATTATATTCTATTGGAACTTATTGCTATCAATTAAATAAGATCTGTTAATTGATAGATCTTGTGACTATGATGCGCTTGACAAAGGTATCATGTGTTAGACGTCAATAGAATGACATAATCCATATAGGATAGACATATACCTGTAGGGATTGTGTAATCATATGTTGGTAATTAAAACTTAATGAATTCAGGATTATTTAATTTGCATAGACATATAGTAGATTAATTATCCTGGGTATTATTACTTGACCGCTCGAAAGAGGTTGGTAATTAATCAAGAGTTACGCGATTAAATACAATATAAGAGTGATTATTTTTGTACAAATAAAATAAGAATAGGTTGATGAAATAAAAAAGTGAATTTGTGGCTTAAATCTACTCATCTGCTGTTGGTTCTATCAATTAATTTGTTTGTTTATTTGATTTTTCTTTATTATATATTTTCATTTAATTAAAGTAAATTCTCTTTTAATTTTTGGTAGTTTGAATAAAATTGTTATCAATTAATTTTGATAATTGGTACGTAAAATTAGCAATTGTCCTTGTGGGAACGATCTTGATTTGCCATTATATTATATTGTGACCGTGTATACTTGCACGCGACCTATTGTAATTAGTGCATTAGGAATTTACCCATCACATGTATATCATCTACATTTATTGCATTTATTACAAATTACTTCGTCTAACCATAGTGACTACCATCATTTGTATACAATTCTAGAGATTTCTATATACCAAAATACTATCTAGTCACCTTCAAGTTCACCGATTATTTTACATGACTTGATTTTTCAATTCACTTTCACGATTTATGTTTGTAAAGTAGCAATAGTTGCAAAGAATAATCTACATTTGTACAGATGGTTAGGCGATGGACAGCCTATGTTAAAGCTGGGCATGGTCAAGTTTGGTTCACTTTCGATTAGAATCAAACCAAACAAATATTTTGGTTCCCAACAAATATGATATCAATTTGGACAAATCTATTTTTTCAACAGACTAAGACAAAAAATTTTGGTTACCAAATAAAACATATGATCAATTTTGAAAAAAACATGAAACATTAGAGGTTGGGTGAGACTTGGAGAAAATATGATCAATTTGGTTCCTAGATAATCTAACATGAAAAAAAAAAAAAAAAAAAAAAAAAAAAAGTAAAAATAATATACTTTAAAAATGAATAAAAATAAATAAATGTGCAAAGAATTGGGTTAGGTTAGAAGAATTGGGTTAGGTCGGTTTTTAATTTTAAAAACCAATCCATGTTGATTGTGGATAGGTTTTCTCCAAAACTAACCCTACCCAACTCGTGCCCATCCCTATTTTATATATATATATATATATATATATATATCTCATTAGATATACCTGAGGTATGCATACATTTGACAAAGAAAATGTGTGATTACATTTTAAAATTTGTGATTATAATTTATTAAATATGATTACAACTAAACATATATAATTACAATTAGTAAATATGATAAATGTGATTATATTTATTTATTATAATCATACATAATTAATTATAATCATATACAATAAATTATAATAACACATTTTAGAATATAATCACGTATTTTTTTTATCACATGTATGCATATTTAGGTGTATGCTAGAATGTATGTTTATGTGTATACATATTGAGATTTAAATCTCTCAACAAATTGGTATAATGGTGGGCCGAAATTAAATAAGAAGGACGTATTCTTCGGAAGTGTTCTCCAATGGATAAACACTCCGATTCTGTGCTGGGGTCATAATGTGTTTCGTTAAATAGGAAGGACGTATTCTTCAGAAGTGTTC
Source organism: Litchi chinensis (assembly GCA_019925255.1). Taxonomy (NCBI): domain Eukaryota; kingdom Viridiplantae; phylum Streptophyta; class Magnoliopsida; order Sapindales; family Sapindaceae; genus Litchi; species Litchi chinensis. Next base: position 16,104,039 of record CM034475.1, read on the forward strand.
TCCCATCGATGAGGACTCGGATTCTGTGCTGGGGTCATGATCTTTGGCGCTGAACTCATTTCAGATTTAAATCTCTTAACTAAATGGGACAATTAATGGTGGGCAGAAATTAAATCGGAAGGACGTGTTCTTGAGAAGTGTTCTCCAATGGCTGAGGACTTGGATTCTGTCGGTCATGACATGTCAATTGTTCCAATCTCACAGCTCGATAATGTAACCTGCCTAGGCAATGCATTTAATATTTTCTTCTAGGTAACGGACCTACTAGTGACTTTTTTCCCCCAGAAGACAATTGAATGCTCGCATCGAGTCGTTTGAGATTAATTTACATTCCACGAAAAACTTACATATATCTATGTCGTTTGGATAATTGTCGTTTTACTTCTTTTATTTAAAACATTTGTTTTACTGTTGAAGTCCACTAAAATAGCAAAGCAATCAACATATCTGATTCGATAATATTTAAACAAAATGTCCTTTATGTTAACTATTAAATTATTCAACACATCTGCGGAAGAGAAAATTTTCTTATAATTATAATGATCTCCAAACAATTTGATACCTAAATAATTTGAGATATGCGGTAAGTGGGGTTGATAAAGTGGTATAGTCATCTCCACTCATGCATTAAGTAACGGTTCGATCCGTATCCTTTCACTAATGGTGAATAATTTTCTCATTTTATGTGAACAGTTCTCTCCTATATTTAAGAGTATAAATCCAGGCTACATTTTAAAGTTTCATCTCAGTTAGTTTTTATAGTGTTATGATGTGGTGCCAATAATAAAAAATACATAACTTGAGATACAAAAGCAAAAATTGAACACCAAACAATTTTATATCAAATGTGTAACGACCTGCTTCTAACTGCTAATATGATATGTCTGCTTGCCGAAACCCTTATGACTTTGCTATTGAGTTTCCATCCATCCAAAAGATATCATACTATTTTGGCAATAGTTCAAACATAAAGTCTGGCAGCTATCAGTCTCTGATTAGGTAACTTGAAATTCTAATACCACTCTTTAATCTCTTTCATATTAGTGAAAGTCTTGTATTTGGGGTCAATGCCTCTCAAAACAAAGTAAAATTGTATAAGTACTTAATCTTATATATTATCCATTTTCTTTCTTATCAGTATGTATTGATATACCAAATTTAGTTTATTAATTAACTGTCAGTCGTAAAAGTCATTTACTATTGATTTAATTAATACTCTTTATTAGTGAAGTATAAATCTTATAAGAATTAAATATATTAGTTCCTACTATATAATTCAGACTACTTATAAATTCAGACAAATCTTAATAAAGATCACCTTTTAGTATAAAAGTGACCTTTATTTAAGAAATTAGTTATTATTTAAGAAATTAGTTATTAAATTTAGTAAAAACTAATCTTTTATACAAATACCAAAATCATTTATATAGAAAAACCAAGATTTGGTTTATAATTTATTATATGTTTTTTACCAAACAAATGTTCTCTTTTTTTTAAAAAAAAAAAAATTAATAGATTATTATAATTTATTTATAAATAATAATTATTCTTTAATTTAGTTGCAGTAATATCACTGAAATTTCACATTATTTACAAACAAAAGATACAAATCAATTATAACACAAAAGGTCTTTCTTTCCAACATTTTTATTAATCCATAAAACATCTCAAAGATATTATATATGTACAAGAATCTCAAAACCGAAAAAACAATCAATTTAAGCAACAATATTAATCAAAGTGGTGATAATTCATTAAAAAAAAGATCACCTTTTTCATAAAATGATATATTTTAAGTGAATAGTGATTATAATTAGTATAATGTCAACTAACTTTTGTTTACTAAATTTTCCTTTTTAAGAAAATTCCTATTTCCGTTATCTAGCAAACCAAACTATTCTCTCTATATTATTCTGATATAAAGCACACTTTTTCTTCTTTTTTGAAAGATGATATAAAGCACACTTTAAAAGTTTCTTGATTCTTCGATGAGTCAGAACCTCACAGAATAATAATAATAATAACAACAACAACAACAACTGAAAAGCAAATAAAAAATTAATTTGTAAAAGTCTCTGTCATATAAAATTCCTATGTCATGCGCTGTGAGCTTGAGCCACTAAGGCTGTGATTAACATTTTGATATCTAAAGTCTAGAAAAAGCATCTACTTGTTGGATGTTGATTATTGGATTATCTCTATCATTTATGTTAAAAGAAATACAAGCTATGATGCATATGTATGATATACCTTTAAAACTGGTTACAAGAAAAAAATAATAATAATAAAGAAGGTGCTATACATCACTTGTATAAATGCAATTAAAATAATCTGCTGAAAATGTTAATAATTAATCTCGATATTTAAGAAGATAAAGAATCTTTCTTATCTCCTTTTCAGTGTTTCAATTCGACCCTCTCTTTTTGTAACAGTTGAGAGCACCTAGGAGTGGAATCTATTCATTTAATTTGTGTGATGCATGATTTCTCGTACAAGTCTTGATGATTTTTTGTAAACGACACCCACTTGTAGGGCCTTCTCTCTATTTATTATAATCACACCCTCCATCAATCAAAGATTCCTAAAGATAAGATTTTTAGATGAACGAATAATATCTATACATACATATATATATATATATGTTTTCCAAATTAGTTCTTTTTTTTAATACCATCCTTAGTGTAACTCGAACTTAAATCATTATCAGATTGAATTGTAAAATACTTCCAATTAGTTATATAGTACTTTATTCATTGGCATTCCAATTCTATGTTAAGTAATTAAAGACCAAATTATCAAATATGCTCTAGTTTAGTCTACATATGGTTATTACGCTAAGAATAATGTGATACGCTTGGACTTTCAAAACCTATCGTTATTTATGTTGATTTGTTGTTTCATTTTTCTCTCTTATTTATTTATGAAAAATTATCAAAATTCCACCTTCCACCACATGTTCATTAGAAAAGGTGCAGTCTGACACTAAATGCAGGTAATATGACATATTTGCTCTTGAACTTTGCCCGTAAACTTTAGAAAGCAAATTTTCCCCAATTTTTGACCGTTTGACACAACGGTTATAATGCATGGCTATATCAACCTCCTTTTAACTTGATTTCTTGCATGCAATGCATATCTTCTCTCCATCAAATTACACTATTCGAACCGACTAAAAAAACAGAAAAGCAGACTACGGAGATCTTTCCGCATCAATTTCAAAACAATAGATAACATCAAACACTCATAAAATCCTAGTAAAACAATCCAAACAATAACAAATTGCAACAAAACATTCTTCCAACACAAATCACAATATGGAGGCTACATCAAGCTTAACAAACAGTATAAATGGAGGAATACTAAATTTAAAAACAAAAAATAAAAATAAAAATAAAAATGTTTTTTTTGGTAAGAGAGCAATTGTAAATATTTTTGAATCCTAAAACAATCCAAGCAAGTTGTATTTCCACTACAAAAACAAGCGACACAAATACTACTTTTTTAGGATCCACATACAAAAAAATATAACATGCCAAAGCTAGGGTTGCTAAGGCAAGAAGAAAATAAAATGAGACTTGAACAAGAGATAAAATTGCTAAAACCAAGAATGCAGAACGTAGAATTCTTACATGAAAGGATGAATGACCTAAAGAATTTATATGCAAGAATGCATGACCTAGAAGTATTGTTTCAAAACTCGATCGAGTTGGTCAAGTTATCATCGACTAATCGGTGACTGGCACCGTACTAGTTCAAGTAAGGCTAGATTGGGTAGGTCGAGTACTTAGGCGAAACTAACCTAACTCAGCCATCTTGACCCAACGCGTAGGCTTTTTTTTTTCCCTCCAAATTAATGATATCAAAACAACGTCATTTTGTTGTGTCCAAATGATGCCATATTTAATTTTTTTTAATTAACCTAAAACGACATTAATTTTTTTAATTAACTCAAAACTGCATCTATTTGGGCACACCAAATGTGTGTGCAGAGTATAAAAGGGCCAATCATCCATATTCTTCTTCTTCCTCAATGCATTTCTTCATTTCTTTTTATTGATCTTCCAAAGGTGCTCTCAACTTCCTTCAGTTCTCCTCCATCCTTCGCCATCTCCATGACCGTTGGGATCTGTCGTCATCAACTTCATAAATTCACTTCTTCTTCTTCTTCTTCTTAGTTCATTGGAATCCTCATCGTGAGCCATCTTCTGCTTAGTTTTTCTTTTTCTCTATTACTCATTGGTCTAACCTCGTGCCATTGTTGTCACCACTGCTAGTGAGTTTTTTTTTTAAATTATTTTTTAAAATTTTTTCATTGTCATCAATTAATCACCAATTACTTGGCGAGTAATTGAAAAATAGCTACTCACAACCCCATCAACTGAGCAGTGAGTAGCAATTTTTGGAACCTTACTTAAAAGCATCTCTACTTGGCAAAATGCATTTGGAGTCCATACAAGAATGGTTAAGGCAAATCGCAAATGATTCTAGTGAGCATGATACTAGTTGGAATATCAATGGCAACATTTTTCAATGTGTTAACATGAATAAGTGAAAATAAAAGCAAAAACAATTTTCATTCATATAATCAAAGTTGACATCCATGTACTTTATGATGATAAAATAAAAGACAAAATATCCCACCAATTTACATTAACATGTTCATCATGCAAGTACCATAAACTAAGCACTAATCTTAGAAGTACCTAACATGCTAGCAAACATGAACATATTCACGACAGCATCAATCCCAATTAAGGTATACAAAAAATATAGCAACAAAATATATCTATAGATAGAGCAATAAGAAAATAATGCATGCCCCGATGACTTCTATTGGTAGTCAATCTTTTTGGGCTATCAATTGTGACTGAGTTTGGGTTTAGGTTGCAGGCATTGTAGTAGGCTGGGAAGATGATGTTATGGCTTGTAAGGATGATGCTTGTCCCCTTTTGCTCAATTTCTAAACAAGTTCAACAATAATTTTGAAATTGGGTTTCTCATTCGTTGCCCCTTTTCTTTGAAACTTAAGTCTGTTAGCTCTACTTTTCACTGGAGGTGGGAGGATGGTTTTTGAATTTGCATATGCCTAAAGATACTAATCTTGGACAAGATGAATTTTGTGGTTTCAGGTTCGGAAGGTTGGATAAACGCTTACTTGGTCAAGGTTAGGTACACGTAATCAACTACGTTTTCTCCAACTACATTCATAGCAGAAAGATGGGTTATACTAGCCAGCACGACTGCAAGACACCATTCACTACACTGATATGTCATAAGCCTTAAATTTGCGACATATGTCCTAGATAATTCCAATAACTCATATTCCACATTACTTGCTTCAAAAAACTTTAAAATCCTACTTGTTCTCAGAATTCTTGTATTTACATATGGTGGCAATGTAGTTTCCATCTACCACTCAACTTTTGTTTCTTCAAACCTTTTTAAAACCATTCTTATAAATTCTACCAAATGCAAGTAGGTTCTAGCCCTATGATTCCTAACATACTATTGAACGACTATGTCATATTATTTGTAACATGGTCACACTTGATGCTTCGGTCAAAAGCAAGTCTAGACCAAGTTTAGTTTTTATTTACTCTAACCATACCCTAGCGTCGTCTTTAACCTTGTCCATTTCACCCATAGCAGTATTGAAATCATACTTATTCTATGCTCTACTAGCCTTCTAAAATAAAATTTTCAAATTTTGGCCTGCGTGATCCCCTTTAAAATTGGCATAAATATGTCTTGCATAAAACCTAGCAAAAAATTAACTACAAAAATATAATCTTAGGTTAGTTAAGGTGTTCGTTAGTGACTTTCACCATCCATTTATGACAATTGCTGATTAACAATAACATAGCAATTTCTAACAGAAATATTAATGAATGAGGGAATAGTGGAGTTTTTAAAAACATAATAATAATAATAATAAGGGGGAATTTTGATGAATATTGAAAGAGAGGGGGGTGGAGAATACCACAAACGTTTGGGAATTTTGATAATTTCCCTTTATATATATATATATGCATGTATGTATGTACTCTAGTTCAAGTACGGATTGGGTTCAAATGTTGAATTAATGTACATGAACCATAAATCTTGTCTAAAATGAAGTGAGTTTTGAATTACAAGTACAATTTTAGAAGGAATTTGGTCTTAGTTTAACTTCTTAGTATTAGGCTATTGTATGTCTTAAGTTGTACCGGCTAGAATATTAGTATAATTTGTTGTCTAGAATTATAAATAGCTTTTGCATTGCAATTTAGCTTTCATCAGAAGAGAGACTATAAATTTGATATTATAGTCATAATTTGGTTCTTTGTTATCAAGAAGAAAAAGGACATATTAATATTGAAAATTACTCACCTACAAACACTTGAAACAGCCAGGCTTGTCCTATTTAAAAACTGAAGTTAATTAGAAAGAAAAGAAGCCCATTAACAACTTCTAAAATATAATCTAGGGAACATTAAGGTGCATGCTTCCAAAGGATGCAAGCCAAAAATCCTATCAATTTCTTGCATTAATTAATTAAATAAATTGAGTATTTTATAACTTTAGAGCATCTGCAATGCAAAAGTATGTTGTGTTTCAAAAAGGTTAAAAAAAAAAAAAAAAAAGTGACATGTCATTAATACCGAAAGACTTGTTTTATATATGACATAAATATTATTTGATAGATAGTCAAGTCAAAATTATTTTTCCATGTTTCTATTTAAAATACATTTCTTTTTATGAGGTGTTAAAGTTTTTTTTTTTTTACCACAAAACATTTTTAAGAGTTAACCACAAACAACTTGCTTAGTCAACTAATAAAATGGTTATCCAATAGACCTTCTAAAACTATATATTCATATTGACAATGTTTACTTATTTTTTACAACTTTAGCTTGACATTGAATAATGATGATTGCATAGGAGATAGTGGTAGACCTATTGTAGAACTGAGGGGGACACGTGCCCCTCCTCAATTTAAAAAAAAAAAAAAAATCAAGTTTTCTTTATTACAAAAATGTTGTTATGTTTCCTACACTCTACTTATTTTATCAATTAAAAAAAATCAAAATTTATCATTTTATTTACTTTTATATTTTTTTATCCTTATCTTTATCAGTATTTAATTGTTATTATTTTCTTTATCTTCATATGTACATTTATCTTCATTTTATATATATATAGAGAGAGACAGAGAGAGAGAGAGAGACAGTCCCATTAGCACCCCCTTATTTAATTATACTGAGCATTTTTTTATGAAATTTTATATATTTTGATTACATTTTTTATGCATCATAAGAAAATTAAAATAGACATTCGGAGAAATTTTACAATTTTTGGATCCTTGAACTATTTTTGTCAATATATGGTCATATTCTTTAAATATTTTATCTTCAAAAAAGCTGAAAAAAATAATTCCTAAACCGCAAAAATTCTCAATTTGTCTTTACTACGTCTATTTCATTATTTTTATCATTCATACAAACAATCATATCAAAATTCAATACAATCTATTAGATTTCATTAAAGGTGCTTAAAGTTTGCATTATAAAAAGGCATCACTTGAAAATTACTCTATATATATATATATATATATATAACAAAATAATCATTCTAATATAAGCAAATATACTTATGATTTTTATTCAAATTCAATGTTCTTTTAGACATTTTAAACATAATTTCCATAATGACTTGAACATTTAATTAATGAAGCCTAACATTTTATTTAGAAAGGTTTTTACTTTAATTTGTTCTGTCAAATTTCGTAATAAAGAATTGTGACTTAATTTTATTTATCTCTTACTTCTTTTATTTGTTTATATAATTTAACCGCATTTGTATTCAATAATGTGGTAAGATTTTTTTTCTCTTTTTTTTTTTTTTTTTTTTTTGCTGTTGAGATATTTTGTGTTTTATTTGTTTAAATTTTATTTTCCAACAATAATTTAATTGCTAATTTATAGGTGATATTTACCTAAATTAATTACTAACAGTTTTTTAGTAAACACTATAATCATAAGTTAAGAATTAAATTCACTTTCTCTCATATGGAGTACCGATAGGTAAATATATTATTTTTTTGCTTTAAATTTGAGATTATATATATCCATACTTAGGAGTATAATTTATTTTCATTTTTCAGTTATGCCTTTCCTTCATAAGTTAGAAACCAAACAAAATGAAAATCTCATATTTTATCATAATTTTAATTTTTATTAACATTATCATGAATTCCTTAAAGCGTCCCATCTCATATGAATTTTTGGATACGTATTTGATTGGAGAAGTTTATTCAACATATTGTGTATATATCCTATGTATCATTCAATTTGTTTTACAATCCATTTGTTCATTGGAGGAGATCCTCTTATACTTCAATAGCCCTTAAAACCTGGTCAAACATAGTATTTATATATATAATCGTATCATCACATTCGAGAGGTCATCAAAATCAAGAAACCCTAGTAAAAGATGCATTCTATATATGCCCTTTGAGAATAACAAGAAGCCAGGAAAGGAAACGAGAAAACATCCTTATTTAGAAAACTATATAGAATATATATTATATAGAGAGAGATTGTTGAGGTTATATTTTTGCTCTTCATGTCTGTACGGACCGTATATAGTGTTGCTTACAAAAATTAGGGTTTTTAAGGGTATAAAGGTTTGTCTTTCCATGAGGAGCACTAATAAAGGAACTATCTCCTTTTTTAGCAACAAATTCTCCCTTTCCACCAGCAAGCAAGGGTGGGATGGGATCAAGAGTTCCATTTATCAGAATGCTCATCTCGTTTTCGAGAAGCACATCGGTCATCAAAATAATACTAATAATGGCGAAGATAATAATAATAATTTGTACGCCCTATTATCAAAAAATAAAAAATGAACTAGAATCAATTCCATTTTCTTTTAAATTTTAAAATTTTGGGTCACGGACGTTCATAAATGGTCCCCATTGTCAACTGATTGAATGGGTAAGGATTTGCACGACATAATTGAATATAAATTGTCGGTACAATACGGTCCCAAAGATCATATGTAGTAGATACGGTACATTTTGTAATATAAAATATAAATTTGTTTGCCAGTAATTTTGGGACCACTTCCATGAAAACTTCAAATGTCTAGAGCTCAAATAATGTCTCCATTCACCAACAATAAATCATAATATATATATATATATATATGTGTGTGTGTATGTGTGTGCGTGCATATATATACGTGTATATATATATATTCATTCGTACTAGGAAGGACCACTTAAACGTGTGTGAAAGTGATATCATATGAATTCATCTTTAAATAAGAGCAGGAAAAGGAAAATTAAAATAAGAAAAAAGATTTCGATCTTATAAAAAAATTATATGAAAATCAAACAACTTGTTTGGTTTATAATTAGTATAGTCAGGGCTCAGATAACGGTTGCAACCTTGGGTCCCTATACATAAGCTTGATATTCAATTCAAAGTTTGTAAATAGTTAATTAATTATACTTCTTAACCATTGTCCAACATTTCCATCTGTAGATTAATTAGATGCACTATCGAATTGATTGTCACATTAACGTGATTTTCCTAACTTACTCTAAAATAAACTTTCGTATGCCAATTTGTCATCACATCAATTAGAACAGAAATGTTGAAATGCATTGAAAGTGATGTAATATATATATATATATATATTTATTTATTTATTTATATAATGATTTTACTATTAATGTCTCTTAACTTTTTAAAATTATGATGAACCAATTAAATTAATCCATTATATTTGAATTAAATAGAAGATAGAATTTGTTTTAGGGAAAAGAATATAATGGATGAATTTGATTGGTTCGTCTTAACTTTTTAAAGTTATGAAATACTGATAGTAGAATTATTATATATATTTATAATCATCACTATATATAGTGATTTTACTAATCAAATTTCTCTATTGCATTCTCTCTCCTAAAATAAATTCTCCCTCATATTTAATTCAAATGCAATAGATGAATTTGATTAGTTCAGCATAACTTTTTAAAGTTAGAAGGCACTGATAGTAAAATTACTATGTATATATATTTCAGTATTTCAATTATCAACCGTTAGATTTATTTACTTTATTATGTATTTCTCTCTCCTAAAATAAATTCTCCCTCCTATTTAATTCAAATGCAATAAATAAATTTGATTAGTTCATCATAACTTTTTAAAGTTAGAAGGCACTGATAGTAAAATTACTATGTATATATATATTTCAGTATTTCAATTATCAACCGTTAGATTTATTTACTTTATTATGTTTTGACTTAATCAACAACCATTTATGCATAGTTAATGGTCCATATCTAATGCATATATTGATTTAATTAATTAAAATGAAAATAATAATAATAATTATTATTATTATTATTATTATTTTGCATTTTTTATTTATGGGTGAAATTTATGTGGTCAAGAAATGATAAACAAAATTATTAGCTTATGAGAGTTGATAATATAAAACAAGGTTTTCAAGTGTGTCAATTGAGTTACATGGTAAGATTAGCATAAACATTTATGAGAAAGAAAAAATAAATAAACTTAACTGAAACTTGAGCAGCCATGTCCAATGTGGCTTGATGGAGAGGTGATTCATTTGGTTGATGTCCCAAGTTTGTGTATCTCATATTGTATTTGATATTTCTAAAAGTAAAAAACAAAAAAGTTTGAGCATAGTTGACTAAAATACTAATATGTTTGCCGGAAAGGTTAATTACTCTTTGAATGAATTTCGCATAGTATAACATATAAGTAAAGATAGAATTTAATAGATATAATGTTAATGAAGCGAGTCACATTGACTAGTGTTTACAAAATTGACTAGAAATCAGACGGAAAATGTGAGTCTTTGTATAATTGAACAATACAATAAATAATTAAAGAGATATTATCAAAACAAAGCTAAAAGTCTAAATAATCCCAAAGGGTAACCAATTTTGTAAATATTACCCTAAAACCACCATATGTTAATTGGATTGTAATTTCCGTCCATAAATTGACGAAACTGTTAAAGTTCTAGGGCATTTAAGTCAATGTCTTCAAAATTATCAATAGGGGACAACGGGTTTCAATTAAAATATAAATTAATGAATTAAATAAATTAGAAAAATAATTTATCAAATGAGAAAGGGACATGTATTTGGATGATTAAAAGATGTAAGAAAAAATAAAAAATAACTCCATTTCATATGTACCGATCCTTCCATTCCCTTCCATGCTTTTTGTAGTCCTTGAGTTTGGTATGCTCGACCTAGCCTTCCACTCCCCTCGATGCTTTTTGTAGTCCCTGAGTCTGGTATGCTCGACCCAGACTTGATGCAAGAAAACCATAATAGTTCTCAAATTGTTCATGCAAGGTGTTGGTCCGGTAATTTGTTTGCTTCTAACCACTACAATTTCGTTTCTCTAGAGCTTGAACTGCGCCTCTAGAAGATGTTGTGCTCGAACTTGGCGATGTGAGTTTTGTTTCTAACTTTTTTTGTGTTGTTTACGTTATTGGTGTAGTTTGAAGATGCATGCATGGAATTTGATCGAATTTTTTGGTTTCAATGTCTATTACTCTAAGGTTGTTGGATTATAATTCAAAATAATTTGGGGTTTTTTTATTTCTAGACATATAGTTTATATTAGTACTAGCTAGATTTGACACGTTTTAGTTGAAAATTATGGGAAAATGTGTATTTTGTAGGTTTTTTTTTTTTTTTTTTTTTTTTTTTTCCATACATTAAGTTAGTTAAAGTTGTTATGTGGTTGTTTTTATACATGTAAATATGTTTGGTTGCTGTAATATGTAAACATGTCCATGATTTAGTCTAAATTTTATATGTTTGGGTGTCAAAATGTGTAATTATGTCTTCTATATAGTAATATTTTTTATAAGTTAGTAGCTATATTGTTTATATAATGTTTCATATTTAAGTATATACTATTTGATATGTATATTGTAAATATATTTATTTTTTTCTCTAAAGTGTATATTGGTTTTATTATATTATAATATATGTTAAATATGATAATGTATATGTCTAGTTAATGTATGGCAATATTTAGTTGATACATTTTGTTTATGTTTATTAATTTAGGGTTCTTATATGATCCTTATGTTATGTATGTGTATAAATGTTCTTTGTTGATCTTAACTAAGTTTCGTAAATTATTTTATTAAGGTAATGGCAAATCAGTGGTTCAATATTAATGTTCATGTTGGTGAAAAGTTGCTAGATTTAAGTAGTTGTGAAAAGGACAAGATTAACATGATAACATTACCGCATGTTTTGTATGAGGAAAACATCACTATGTACAGTAAGGTATTCTAACAAATGAGGATGACCTTTTTATAAAAATACCTTGAAATGGTGATAGATTATCCATCTTATATGATTTTGAGATATTAAGAATGTTTGACTTTCATAGACATAAAGAAAGAAAGATGGTGCTTCTTATGGAGAGGAAGGGATATACCCCAACAACCAAAAGGTGATGAAGGCATTGGTTAGAATCTTGAACCAGTGGCAATTGGTATCATGGATGTTTTGAGGATATGATTTTTGAGGACCCAATGAGATATAATGGCAGTGGCAGTAATGTAGGTAAGGGTGTTAGTGTTGACACTAAAATGCATGATATTGACACATGTGAATTTGGTGATTATGATGATGAAGGTCAAAATGTGAACAATGATAAAAAAATGTAAGGGTAAAGAGGATGATAAAGATAGGGGTGTAGGTCATAATGATACTGGTGTATCACATTCTACTGATAACCATAATTTTATTGAAAGTTATCAATCAAATGGTGATTAGGTTTTAGGTTGGGAGTCTGATGAAGAGATTTTAGAAGAGACAATTACTATGTTTGTGCAAGGAATTCCTTTTGTTGTTGGTAGTACAGGGAAAATTAGTATTATGAGAAACAAAACATATGATTCAGTACACTCTTTAAGAGATATGTTGAAAGAGTATGTCATTCAAGAAGGCATTGCCTTTATTAGAGAGAGGAATGATAAGGATAAGATCACATGCAAATGTAAAGAGGTGGGTTGTCTATGGAAGATTCATGTATCAATCATGAAGGACAAAGTCACCATGCAGATCAAGATATATAACGATCTGCATGAGTGTCACAGGTCTTACAAAATTGAAAAAGCCAAAGTGAAGTGAATTGCTTCTAATTTTAAGTGGTTGGTGAAGAACAATCCTGATGTGCTGATTGTTGTTATGAAGAAAATCTTGATGAACAAGTTAAAAGTTAATATAGATATGCAATGGTTGTATAAAGCTACATAGAGAGCTTTACATCTCTTAGCCAAAGATCATCCAGAGTGTTTCTATGGTTAGGTAAAGCAATATTTGGTCAATAGCCTATATTAAGGTACAACAGAATGAGCCTACCTTTCAAAGGATGATGGCATGTTTTGAAGCCCAAAAGGTAAGATTTTTTGAAGGTCTATGGTTGTCACCTAAAGGTACCCTATAAAGGAATACTTCTACTAGTTGTAGGCTTGCGACATTAGATGCTGATAGTGGTTTATTTCCCCTTACAATTTGCATTTATGAAGGTAAGTGTGAATTAAGCTGGTGTTGGTTTTTAGAGAATTTGAAGAGGTACTTAGACATGCCTATTATTGATAAACCTATTATCTTCATGAGTGATGGACAAAAGGGTGTGTTGACTACTTTGGAGAAGCATTGGCTTAAGGCAAGCACAAAGTATGTCTTATCAGCTACTTTCTATTTACTTATTTTCAAAATCTTGGTATATGTAGTAAAATTTTCCATATCATTTGTAGGTATTGTGCTAAGCATATCTATGCCAATTTAAGACAAATTTTCAAGTCAGAGAATGAAGAATCTGTTTTGGTAAGCCAATAGAAATAGTGAAAAGTAGGCCTTCAGAGGCACCATGGAAGAGATTGGTAAGCTTAATATAGAAGCAAAATAGTAGTTGGAGAAGATAGATCTTGAGCATTGGTCTAGATATGCATTTGATCCATGTGTCAAATGTGATCATATGACCATCAACATTACCGAAACATTCAACAACATATTGGGTCACCACAAATTGAGAACGTACTTCAAGTTGCTAGAGCACATTAGGAGGCTTGTCATGCAAGATTTCATCAAAAAATAGAAGTCTATGCTAAGTGATTCTTTGTGTTGCCTCCAGTTGTTAACAACAAAATAATTAGGGTAGGTTTGGATGCAAAGGAGATGATTATTTTGAAGACTGATATTGGTGAGTTTGAAGTGATAGCCAAGGTTGGTAAGGTCTATATCACTTAGTTTAATGCAAATAAGTGGTGTTCCATGTGTACACGTAGTGGCAAGCATTGGCAATCCCTTACTCTTAACATCTTTTTGTTAATATTTTATAAATGATTTTCAACTAATTATATCTTACATGTTATGATGCAATTGCACCTTACACTAATGCTAAGTTTACTAAAGTGGTTCCTGAGTTTATGCATCCCATTCTAACCAAAACCATTCCCATTCTAACCAACATTGCATTCAAGCAAACCTATGCAAGCATGTCATCTTATTATGTCTAATAGATCCACATCGTTTGTATATGACACTTGGTCCCCTTGCCTCATTTCACCTTTCATTAGGTTCTTTCCTTCTTTAGACCTTAAGCCTACTAGATTATTGCCTGATGATTTGTGGGAAGCATTGGTAATGCCAATCTCTTAACATCTTTTTGTTAATATTTCATGAATGATTTTTAACTAATTGTCTCTCACATGTTATAATGCAACTACATCTTACACTAATGCTAAGTTGAATGAAGTGGTTACTGAGTTTGTGCACTCCATTCTGATCAAAACTGCATTCACACGAACCTATGCAAGCATGATCCATCCTATTACAGATATTTTTGTTTGGCTAGAAATTACAACTCAAAAACTAATCCCACCAATCATCTAGCAGCAACCTGGTAGCCCTAAGGTCCAAAGAAGAAGAGAACCTAATGAAAGGCCCAAGGAGGTAAGAGGACCAAGCGTCACATATAAATTGTATGGATCTACTGGATAATAAGAGGACATGCAAAGGGAAAGGCAAGGCAAAGGTAATAAGGGTTTTTGTTTCTTACTTGTCTTTTCCTTTTTTTTTAATAGTTTTTCATTTTAATATAACTTCTTGGTATTTACAAAATGGTGCTAGCTTCACCAACAACAGCAAACCTCCACCATAGAGAAGAGTAACAAATACTATTGTTGGGATAGATGAGTGATACACAAGTTACTCAATTATAGGGACTGTTAATTAATTTTTGAGTTAGCATGATTTAGGTAGGTTATATAAATTATTACTTTGATATATGTGACCCACCACAATCATGTTATCCTCATTATAGGATATAAATAGTGTCTTTATTTTAGTATATGTCTTTACATCAATTTGTTGGATGAATGTAATTTAATTAAATGTAAGTTAATGAATGTTTTCAATGATGGAATGTTTTTCAATGATGGATAACATTGAATGACGAATGTTCGTGGATATTTACACTATATATAGAACCAATGGTTTTAATTGAAATGTTCATTGCATACTGATTGCATTTTCAATACACATAGTACAAACTTTGCTACTAAAATGCCAAAGAAACCCAGATGGAACACCATCATAAACATTAACCCTCCTAGTATAGCTTCCATGTTTTGCATTCTTGCAAATGCAATTTCTAGGTTCCGCACTCTTAAAATTAAAACATTTATTTCTTCCTCACTGTAATAGGTTATAGGATGTCCTAAATGTCTTTGCATTTCAGACTATTCTGTGTTGATTTTTGTAAGATCTAGATCACAAAAGGAATAGTAATTGCATTGTTTGTTATCACAAGTGAAGTAGAGTTTGTTAGATTTATTTGTGACTTAGATATCTTCACAACTGCCTTCCTATCGCTGACATCTTCTATTTTTGAACTTAATTCTCTCTCTCCATTGATGTTTTTGATGAGCTTGAAAATGTGGGACATTTTCTTTGCATTTTTTTCTTCTCTTTCAATTGCAAAGCAGGGAAATTTGTAAATTTATTTTTGTTGAAACTAAAGATGATGGTGTTTCTTTTATATGGACAATTTATTACCGTTGTTACAAGGGTCATAGAATGGGGGGCTAATATTGTAATTTCATTCATGGATTTTCGACAAATATATGTAAATTTTTTTTCTGTCTTCTTTTTTTATTTTAATGCCAACCAAGGGCATATTTATCTTTTATTTTATTTTAATATCAACATAGGTCCTTCATTCTTAGGTAAACTATACTATAGGGGCATTTTAGTCTTTTCATAGTTTTTTTTTGGATAAAACCAACAATTTTTAGATGAAAATCATTTTCTCCTAACGGTTGGGTATTTATGTCTAATAACTAAAAAAAAAAAAAATGATGTTGACTGGAATTAATTCACTTTCAAGTGGCAGTTTGATAATTTCCCTCTAATCAACAAGTTGACATTTTGAATTTAACATTTTTTTGGTTATTCTTCGTGCTCTATAAGATTATATTCCACTGTACAATCAATAAAAAAATAGAAATTATATTCCTCTGTGAAGTTGCTCGTCCAATTAAATTACGAATGCAACAATTTCTTGTCTATATCGTAGTTAATTTGTCATCATTCATGAAACTCAGCATCGTATAAAGAAGTGACATGATGCTGACATGCATGGATGCTAGTATCAGATTAAAAGCCATAAATCAAAGAGGGAAAAAAAAAACTAAAATTGATGTCATATTTATGACCTCATCAAATATTAATATCAATATACGAATATACATATTTAAATATACATTATCTGAATAACTAGCCAGCATTCAACTAATTTATATAATTCATAGCATATTATTATCGAAATCAATTATTTATATGGTCTGTATATATATATATGTTATAATATATAATTTTTTAATATTATTTGTATTGAGATTTGATTGAGATATTATTCCAAATCGCGAGTCGAATAAAGCACAATTTTATTACGTGGGATGGAGGAAGATGCTTTTAGAATGATAAAGGGAAACGGCTGGCAAGTTAATGTGAAGCCGGAGTTGGTGGTCAAGTGCAGCGCCGTCAGCAGACGAAGACAGAAGTTAAGGTGTGAAGAAGTGGGTCCCCGAAGGCTGACCGGATTATGTACGGACTCCTCCAAACACAACCTGTGGCCCAGCAACGAGACAGTAAAACTGTTCAGCCCCCTCCTCCAATAATATCTTGACAGCGCAACACTTTCTAAACCACTTGGTATCCCTAAACCACGCTCTAGTTTCACTTTCACCACTTGCTCTTTTATGGTCTTTTCAAAACATTTTAATCAATTTTTCCTCTCTCTCTCTCTCTCTCTCTCACCTCATCTATTTTTGTTTTCCAAACGCTGTTCCCTTTTTGCTCCTTCGAAATGCAAAAACACCTTCCACCAGCACAAAAATAGAAACCCACTTACCATACCTTTTTAATATAGTACTACTCACTGTTTCCATCTCTTCTTGGAGTCCACAAAAGGAAAAAAATAAGTCATCATCGTCGACCAACTTTAGGGTTTTCTTATTCTTCTCTTCTTTTTTATTTAACTGAGAAATTCAATCAGTAGATTATTTTGGTTTTTTTTTTAAATTTTTTTTTTTTTTTTTTGCGAAAGGAAAAAGCGAAAATGGGAAGAGGTAGGGTTCAGTTGAAGCGGATCGAGAACAAAATTAGTAGACAGGTTACATTTTCAAAGAGAAGAGCAGGTTTGCTAAAGAAAGCTCATGAGATCTCTGTGTTATGCGAGGCCGATGTGGGTTTGATTGTCTTCTCCACGAAAGGGAAGCTCTTTGAGTACTCCACTGATTCCAGGTTTCTACTTCTTTCTCGGTGCATGTTTTTTTTGCCTCTTTTATTTATTTATTTATTTTGTGGGTATTTCTGTTTCTCCCTTTGTTATGTGTTCACTGTTTATGCCTGCATTATAATGAATTCATCATTTAAACCAAACTTAAGTCTGCTACAATAATGTTTCAAGCTTTGGATCTTTCTTATGATCCCTCTTTGACTCTCAAACAAAAGCCAGCAGAAACCAACAAATTAAGATTAATATTGAATTACTGAAGTGTACAAACTTCTCATGTCATGCCAACATGTCCTTTTCTATGTACCGATGTTACTTTTACTATAGAAACTCTGTAAGAGATGTTGAGGTTTTTTTTTTTTTTTCCTCCTGTTCGTGATAGACAGATCAAAACTACTGATATTTTCAATTTGGTTGCTTTTAGCTTTTCGCTTTAACAGTGGTACCGTCTGATCAGTTTTGTCGTCTAGGGAACTGGCAGATCTAGCCTTTATTACTTACAGAGAGGCAACTAGTAATAACATTAATTGTTCCCTTATTAGGGCATTGCCAGAGTACATACTAAAGTTGAAATTTCAACCAAGGACACAACTATACCGTTAGAAGTTGTTATATCCATAATGACAATTGATGACAACTTTAAAAAAACTTCAAGTTTCCGATTAGCTGGTGTAATAATTACTAAAGTATATAGACCTCACTAACAACAATAAAATCTCTATTTCAAAAAAATAATAATAAAATAAAATCTATAATTCTAATATTTTAACTATATCCCATATATAGATAGTACTATATATAGTAGCTAGTACAGCATGAAACAACAAATTTGAACATGTCGGGAAATCATGGTACCTTATTGATGTGATAATGATATGGAAATAATTTTATATTGGATATTGAAAACCATTAGATTGCATTCAACTAATTACCCAAATCTAATTCAACATCTATGGATAGATATTGGAAGAACATATATTATATATCACACCCATCAGTTCCTTAAATTCCTGATGGGAGGAGGGTTAGTAGGAAGCTGTTTAACCATGAAGGGTCCTAGAGCGCTGTGTCATTGAGCTTGGTGCTGTAGATTGGGATTCTGCATCTGATTTGTAGCCTAGGATATTCCAATTTATTGTTGTTGGTGCATACTAGGCAGGATGCCTCCCCTAATAATGATATCTTGAAACGGCTGAATATTTAGAAAGATATACAATATAATGAGACTTTATTATTGAATAATTAATACCCAAAAGGATTTCCCCACTTGGATCGTATTGCCATTTTTGTTTTTTTTTTTTTTTAAATCACAGAAGTGAGTGACGCTTCTGAAATTGTTAACGCACTGCAATCAATTACATATTAGGTCAAAATTAAATATTCAAATTTATAAAGCTTGTGAGCTCCAATTCAATTTCATAATGGAAAAAGTATATATATATATATGTATATATATATTTCCTGCTTTTTACTAGTCATTCGTGCTGGTTAATTCTAATTTTAGAGATAAGACAACTCACATTCATGAAGCTTTTTCTCCTAGTGATTTGTGAATTTAAAACTTAGAACATTGTATGGTAATAGGGCTTCAACATCTTTACACGTATCATCTTTGCTGCATGAACTCTTCACTTCACTAAGTAGACCGACATGAGGAAACTCTCTTCAATGGAAAAAAGACATGTCACATACTTATGTTTAATATGACTTGGATCTGATGCTTTCTCTTTCTCACACACACACACACCTATATGCAGTCGGTTTCAAGTGCAAATAGTTCAATGACACGCATATCTTTTCTTCACACTGACGAACACATACAGATGTTCGTTTAAAGTGTAAATTGTTCAAACCATTTATAATCTGGACAAATAGCGTAGCAGAACATCTAAGTTACACCCACCAGACATCTAGGTAGTGCATTAAATCAGTATTACCCTTACAGTTGTTGGATACAAAATGAGATGCCGATGATGGCATGCATATAAGGGGACTAGTCTACTCGAAAGATATGAGAAAACTTTAGCCTTACAAAAACAACAATTTAATAATGTAACTTGTTAACAGAGAGTGTTCATTGTGTGACAATATCTGAAGCTTAGGACGTCACAGTACATACAACATTTAAAATAAATAAATAAACAACTTTAACTAAAGGATTGTATTAAGGAGTCTTAAAGTTACATATTAAAAATTTTTTGATGATAAGAAATTAATTGATAAATAACATTAATTTTTTACATATTCATCACATAAGAAATGCAACTAAAAAAAAAATCACATAGGATTGGATCTAACTTAATTAGATTAATTGTATTTTAGTCTCTTGAAAGAAAGTAATTTTGTTGTAAGTATTAAAAATTAGAAACTACTTTAAAGTTTCTTAATATAAGTGGAGATATTAAAAATTTGAAACTACTTTAAAGCTTATTAATATAAGTGGAGATCTTCTTCAAGACTTATTTTTTGTTTTGACTTTTATCGGAAGAACTTAGTTTGAGTGAACTTGCATGCATGAAAGAGAAAATATATATAACAATTTTAGTTATGTATTAATTTGTTACTTTGATTATAAAAATTCTAGAAAGAAAAAGGTTAGGAAAGGATCATAACTCTATTAATACACGCCAATAGATACCAATTATTATTATTATTATTATTATTATTATTATTACTACGGTATGTTTACACAAGTAGCCTAAAAGGTTGTTTTTTTTTTTTTTCAAATGAAACTCTTACATTAACTTCTATTTTTTCACAGCCAACTTTGGCCGGATATTAACAAAACTTCTATTCTTTCTTGAAACAGTACTCTCTTACGTTTTTTCTAGAGGTGGACACAAACCACTTGAACCACCTATTTTAAATGGAACTAAGACTCCGTTAGATAAAATTTCTCCTACTAGATCTTTTACAAGTAAAGTTTTAAAGAGAAACTATATCATCAATTAAAAGAACTCTTTCAAGTGGTAAATTGTTCAGTTGGATTAATTTCAAAAGTTCTTTTAAATTATAAGATTACCAAAAATGACATTTAAAATATGATAAAATAATTAAATTCATATACAATACTTTCACTTCTAAATTCAAAAATTGCAATATATCAAGCTTCCATTTTACATCATATTATTTACATATATGCATAAAAAATACTTCAAAGTAAAAGGGAAATTTAGAGGAAAACCAAAAAAAAAAAAAAACATAAATATTTAGAAAATTTACTTTAAAAAAAAATCTTCAAAATTTCTTATTGAAACAAATACATAGGGAGATGTGAAGTATTTACAATATTTGAAGGCAAAAGTTTATTAGTGATTCAACTTTTATAATTAATTTAATTGATTCAGTTCAACTCATATAAATAAATTTAATTATTTGGTTTGGTTCTTGGGTTGCGCGGCCAAAACCGATCGAACTAATATTATATCCTCTCTAACCTTCACATTTTTGCTTTCTCTCCAAAAATCTCACTGTAAAACGCAATTGAGTTAAAACATTATCATATCTAATAATAAGACAAGATCTCTTTCTTCTTTGTAGGGTTGACAGTTGTTAATCTTATGTCAACGTGTGTTTGTCATCATTAAAACCGTGTATTTACCCTTAAATTTAATAAGTTTTTATGTTTTTGATGACAAGTGATGATATTTAGAGATCTAACTTGAAATTTAGTGACCGTGACAAATTTTCTTTGAACTGTGATAAATTGTTGAATATCATCTTAATGAAAACTGTTTTCCAAATGTTTGTTACTCTAGCTAGCGAGATTTGAAACAGGAAATTTGTTTTCGAGCAAGGATGCCGATCTGGTCTTGAAACGTGTGTGATGTCTTAGTGGAGGGAAGAGACATTGAGGGCACTCGTCCTTAAATTGCGAATTGGATTAAAAAAATAAAAACAAAAACTTTAATTTATGAAGAGGTGGTTAATTAATAAAACACAATTTTAAGGACTATTATATATTTTGGACTTCAATTAATCATAAATCCTGGCCCATCTTTAATTTGAATTTGGTGATACATTAGACTATTTCGAGTTAAATGGATAAATTTTTCTTTTTAGTAAAACTTAAGATGTTTCAGCATCTAAAGATGATATAAAATAGTATAATGTTGTTTTATGTTAAAATCATATGAAATAGCACTTAAGAACTAAACACTTGTTTGACTAATACCAAAGAACTGAGTTAAGATTTACTAGCAGCATTATCCTGATTGAAAAGACAATGATACCCTTCAATTAAAAATTAATAATAATAATAATAATAATAATAATAAACTTTCCATCAACCTTCAGCAACCTTTATGGCCACTGCCGTGCTAACCCAACCAAGCCACACCAGCTATCGGAATCGATCTCTGAAATCAACCATCTTTATCATTAGCCCTCACTGAATCTGCTAAGTCAAATGTTTGAGTCAATCATAGGAGTCCATCATCGTCGGAGTCAACCACCTTCATTGTCAAGCTCACTCATTCATCTGTTTCATCAACACAGGCTCGTCGAAGATTAGTTCGCGAACACAGGAATAAAGCATGTGTTTGTGAACTGAGTTCAAAAACACAACATAAGCCTATGTTCTGTTCTACTCCATTTTATCAACACATGTTCCTCTATTTTTTTAGGCTCCCGTTGTTTTGCTGTTTTGCAATGGAATAATCCAGTAACAGTCCATCTCAGTTATTCATCTCTGTTCCGTGAATAGCTCCGCAACAGTCCGATGAACAGTTCAAGATGTTTTGCTTACTTTTCCAATTTTTCTCCTCTAAAGCCGATTTTTTAAAATATGGATATTTTTATCATTAAAATTTGTGAACAATGAAATAATATTATTAAAACTCACTTCAGTTCTTTGGTGCTAGTTAAACTTATACCCAATTTTTTAGTGCTATATGAATTATGTTATTGTTTGTTTCCACCACAAAAGATCTAACCAAATCAATTATCCCTGAACATCAACTCAATCAACTTTTAGTTGAGTGGTGTGTACTTGTTTTTACATAATAAGAGATTTAAGTCATACCATGAGTTTACTATTATATGAGGTATCATTTAGTTTTAAAAGTAGATATGTTAACTATACATACTAGAAGTAGATATTTGGATTTCTTGATATAAATTTCATGTCCTAATATTGTGAGAGTAGAAATGTCATAGATATGAGAGCAAATATTTGACATTTTTAGCTACACACCATCTTCCAATATGGTTTTATGATAAAAGGTATTTATATAGTCTAATAATAACTAAAGTTCGAGTCATCTCACCATAAATAGTGTCTCATTATATATATATATATATATATATATATAACTTCTATGGTTAGTGTCTTCTAACTTTAAAAAGTTAGGACGAACCAATCAAATTCATCTATTATAATCTCTTTGTTTGAACAAATTTTATCTCCTATTTAATTCAAATGCAATGGATAAATTTAATTAGTTCGTCCTAATATTTTAAAGTTAAGAGGCACTGACCATAGAAATTTTGTATATATAATAATAATACATTATCGGATAAAAATACATTATGACTTTGGGGACAATAAGGTGTTGTGTTAAGGAAATTTATTCTTTTTAGTTACTTGTTCGCCTTACTTGAATATTAATAATAATGAATTACATATATGATATCTATTATATAAAAAAAAAAAAAAACTTTCTGCTATCTTAATTTGAAAAATAAAATGAAATAAAAACTTTCTACCTTCAAAGTATTGGAATCGTACTGTGATATTCCATCTCAAAACTACACATAACTCGTTTAAAGAATAATAACAGCATTATAAAACGAAAATGTGAAAACTTACATGGTTTAGTTTACCTTCAAGCCTAAATATATATATAGAAGAGTCATCACTGAGATCTTCCACTAAATCACTAATAATGATAATTGAAGATTGATCTTGATTCTTGTATTTATACTTAAACTGAACATTTTAAAGAAGAAAATATTTTAACCATTACAACGACTCTTGGCAAATGAGATAAATGAATCAAATCTATTTTCCAAATAATCAAAAATTGTGTTCTGTTGCTTTTTAAAAAAAAAAAAAAAAAAAAAAAAAAAAAAAACTTGATATAGATCAGTTTAGAAATCTACTAAAACTTGTAGAGATCAATCACTACTTTAATAATCTTAATATCTATTTTCATAATACATGAATTGTAGAGATCGATCGATCACTACACGTATGGTTTGATACCAAGTTATCACATCCCTAACTACTGGTTGTAAAAACAGATAAATATCTTTTATTACATGATTGAAATCACTATTCATCATACATTTCTTCTATTATCATAATTTATAATTTTACAATCCTAATTTGCAAAGTTTTTGTCAAAATTTCCTATTTTTTATAAAAAAGGAAAAAAGGAAAAAAACCTGTCAATACTTTTACCACCTGTAGATTCACAACTTTTAATTGCCTTTCCCAATTATTATTAAAAATGTGAAAATGGTGTAAACTAGCACCTAAAAACTGAGTATTTGTTTACTAGTATCAAAGAACCTAGTTCAGTTTTACTAACACCTACTTGCATGAAAAGGCAATAATACCCTTCATTAAAAAAATTAATAAAAAATGTTTCAATTTGTTAGTTAGTTGACAACTCTATTTTTCAACAACTTGATTCAAAATTCAATTTTGAAATGAATATTGGTTTGAATATACTACTGAATTAATAAACCAATATTTCTCTATTTTGAATCAACAATAGAAACAATATTGAGTGTGGACAAAAAAGAGAGAACTGTTTTTTTTTTTTTTTTTAAATATATGCTTTGTTTTAAAATAGAGAGCATGTAGCTCTTTCAAGTTGTCAAACTTTGACAACTTTGACATGCTTAGTTTTTGTCAAAAACATAGCATGTAGCTTCTAAGGTTGCAAAAATCACTACTCACTAATCGATTGGTAAAACAACGGTTAATAATTTATTGGTTACTCAGCGAATAATCAAGGATTAATCGGTAAGTACTGTTTTAGGGAAAAATTATTATTTTTTGAAATCTAAAGATGTAAACTGATATTTTTTTAAACATAAAGGGTCAAAATTCAGACATTAATATAATTTTATCAAACTTGAGGGTGGGTTATGTAACTTTCCTTAGTGTATACACACACACAAAAAAAAATCCTTACCCTTCTCTCTCACCTATAGCCACTACACACTTTTTTTCCTCTTTTCTCCTTTTTCTTATTCTTCTGATCGGTCTTCTTCTTTTTCTTTCGCCAATCGGCTTTCTTCTTCTTCTCTCGCCAATCTCGTGTGTGTTACTGACAGCAACATCATCCATCATATTAGTAGTGGGGGTGACAGTTATGAACGGCAGAACCCCGACCTCATCCACCCACATGATGACCATAACCAAGTCTCTCTCTCCCTCTTTGATCTCTCTCACTCTTGATGGACGATTCTTTCAAAAGTTCAATGACGACAACCATGACTCACTGGTCCTTTACTCGGTTTTGTAATGCAAATCAGCAAATATTAATATTTGATTTAACAATCAAATTTTTTTTTTTGTTTGGATCTTAATGGCTTTAAGTTTTGGTTAAATTTTTGTGGTTTTTGGGTTTTTTTTCTGCCAGTTTTGTGCCGCATTGATCGAGTTGGACTGATACTCAGTAACTCAACTGATTATTCACCTCTGGTGATCAAGACCCCTAATATAGGGGTTATCGGACCAATAAGGTGTCGGTCAATAATAACCGACGAAAAAATACCGATAATCGACAATTTTTACAACATTGGTAGCACTTTCAACTTCAATAGTTTAAGTCATCAACCGCTTCACCCTAAAATAGACAGTTCATGAACATGTCGACAATTCACAAATTCGTCTATAACTCTCCACTTTAATTCATAATATCATTTCTTTCTCTCTAATCTTGCAAACAAAACCTCATGTTAATAGTTTATGAAATTGTCATACAATTCACGATGGTTTCACAAATTAATAGTTCACAAAATTGTCAATAGTTCGTGAAGAGTTCGCAAACTAATAGTTTACAAAATCATCAACAAGTGATGACGTTTTAGTTCACGACGGCTATTGAACATCCATCTCTGTCATTCTTCTCTACAACATCCATAGTTGAGTTCACTATAATATCCATTCTTAGCTATCATTGAGTGAAAACAATAAAGAAGAAGAAGAAGAAGAAAGTGGAGAGTTGAAGTGGAAAGTTTGCGATCATGTTGCGGAAGGCAAAGAAGAAGAGAAAAAGAAAGTGATGGTAGTAGGTTTTTAGTTCGAAATTTTGTGGGGTGTTTCATTGGAGTGAAAATAGAAGCTTCAACTTTATTTTCATTGCTTTGCTTCTTTGTTTTGCTTCCTATTTAAATTGCTTTAGTTCTCTGTGAGATTGCGACCGTCGTTGCTTTCTTATGATTTTTCTAATTCAAAGTTGGTATTTGAAAACAAGGGGCAATTTTGTCATTAAAATTTGTGAACAGTAAAATTGTGTTATTAAAACTCATTTAAGTTCTAAGTGGTATAATGAGATAGCAATCTTATTTCACTAACTTATAGGTTCAAACATGTGAATTATATTGGTTGTTTCAAACATGGGCTAGAAACAACCAATCAGTATTTAAATAGAACTAATTTAGTTGAATAAATAAGTATATAACCTTTTTTTTTTTTTTTGTTATTTCACTAGCACTAAAGAACTTAAATAAGTTTTAATAATACAATTTCATTATTTATAAAATTTAATGACAAAATTGAGCTTGTTTTAAAATCTTAAAAAAACCCCGCGAAAACAAGAAATGCAATCAAGTTCAAATTTTTTATCTTTTTTCTTTTCCGCTAAAACAGGTACAATTCAAATAAAAAATTATACCTCAAACAAGGAGGTTCACTTAAACCATAATAGCTCAAGAACAAATAAACATTCACCAATATAATATGTTTTTATTTATATCATATATTGTTTTCATCTTATTCTTTAAACTAGTGTAAGTAAACATTGAGTGGCCAGTACGATTGCTCTGTGAATAACACCTTTTACATATTATACTTCTCTTTTATTTTATGTTGCGTTTAGCTTCTTTTCTTTATCAAAACATAAGCTACATGCTCTATTTTTTTTTGTTCAAAAATAGGCCATGTAGCTTCTACTCCTTTTTTTTTTTTTAAGCCACGTATTTTGATTGACAAGTTTTTTCAATGCTAGTTCTATGCACAAGTTTTCTCAATGCTTCTCAAGAATAAGTCTTTCTTTTCTTGAGTTGCAAAAATAGACAATAGGACAAAGGAACATTCACAATTAGTTTGCAGAATACACACAATTAGGGTGCAGAACACACACAATTAAGGCTCAGAACACATATAATTAGGACACAAAACATATACAATTAGGAGCGAAACACATGTAATTAAGGCAAGGATCACACACAATTTG
This sequence comes from Litchi chinensis, assembly GCA_019925255.1. Classification (NCBI taxonomy): domain Eukaryota; kingdom Viridiplantae; phylum Streptophyta; class Magnoliopsida; order Sapindales; family Sapindaceae; genus Litchi; species Litchi chinensis. Next base: position 16,131,307 of record CM034475.1, read on the forward strand.
GTAACAAAACACACATAATTAGATAAATGCATTCCGTTTGGTCAAATTTGTATCAAACAGAAATAACTGAGTTGAAGCACAAATTGTAATCGAGTAATACACAAATTTGCAATCTTTTCATTGGTATGCATCATTCCCAAATTTAGCAACAAACAAATGGAATAAAAACATGCATAAATACATGACTCTAGTTTGAATATTTTTTTTCAAAATTCAAAGAATTTATGTGAGCTACATGCTTTTTTTACTTAAAAAAAAAAAAAAAAAAAAAACAAAAAACAAAAAAAAAAAAGGCTTTTTCACTCATTCATGTACACAACATGAGCTACATGCTTTGGTTCGACGTGTTCACATCATAATAATGAACCAGCAATGTCAAATGCAAAACTACGCCGATTGTGAACTAGCAGAACCACTTGTTGGATAGAACTTTAATAGGTGAAAAACATGTTTTTTCACTCATTCATGTACACAACATGAGCTACATGCTTTGGTTCGACGTGTTCACATCATAATAATGAACCAGCAATGTCAAATGCAAAACTGCGTCGATTATGAACTAGTAGAACCACTTGTTAGATAGAACTTTAATAGGTGAAAGCTTATACCAAAATCCAGAAATTCATATTAAATCATTAATAATTGTTATAGAGAAGATATAACTAAATCCATATCAATAAACTTGTGAATGATTAAGTCTACTACGGTCAAATCATCTTAATATGCTCTATAGTTTTCTTCTTGAATGGAGAAGAAGAAGGAGAGCAAAAAATTATATGTATGTTGATTTGACTTAGGGACCATAATCCTTATAATATTATTTATATATTAACTCAAATTAGATTCTCATTAACCCTTCATTAGTATTAGGTTTTTACACACTAAAACTCATACCCAATAGATATTTCTAAAGCTCAATTAATAGATCACTTATCTAGCCCTATTAAAATAAATAGCCTATAGTATAATTGTTATTTAATATATAAACTCATAATAAGAAATATAAAAATCCTAGTTCGCAAACCAGCAATATTGAATCGTCTGTCTAATTCATGAAAACACTCCAACCACTACTGTGGTTACCGCCATTGAGCTTCTATTGTCACTACCATTACCGCTGCCACTTCAGTAATGTTGAACTGCCACTGTCCCTACCACTACCGATGTTGAATTGCTGTTATCTTGCCACCGCCACGTCAGCAATGTTGAACTACCACTACTAGTCTATGTTTTTTAAAGAGAAATAAAGAAAGAGCAAAGTGAATGAGAGATAATAAATAGTTCAATTATAGTATTTAAGACTTAAGGTTGACACATGACATGCCTCCTCACGTGTAACATGAATAGATGACAGATGTGATGATGGATGTCGTACACATGTTAAACACCCCCTACCATTATAACATATATAACAAGAATTCAAAATAAAGAGAGGAAAAGGGTTTGAACCAATGACCTCTAAGTTCTGATACCATATTAGTTATCATTAGACCCAAAAACTTATACTAATAATAAAATGATTCAATTGTAGTATTTAAGATTTAAGGTTGACACATGACAAAACAAACACAGATAATACACATTTATTATTATTTTTTTTTAGTGAGAGATATTAGTGTCTTTTCATCCAAATAGGTGCTAGTAAAGCTCAACTCAATTCTTTAGTACTAGCCAAACAAGTACTTAGTTATTTGTTGTTATTTCGCAATGTTTACTCTAACTATATATTACATATTGGTTGTTTCAACTAATTAGTTCTACTTTTGAGAACCAACTAAATTAGTTAGTTAGATCTCTAGTAATTATGTAATATATAGTAATACATCTTAAAAATCGAATTCCACACTCCGTCTAAGAGTTTGGAGGGATTTAGTTTATGTTTGGAATTATTTGCTTTTTCTCCAAGAAAAAGGAAATGTAATTGGTTCTTGTTGAGGAGTACAAAATGATGATCATGAGGTTTTTGCATTAGCTTAATTTTCTATTTTAGTTTTCAACTTAACTGATGATGAGGCATAAAAGAAATATCAAATAGTAACTGTCCACTATTAGGAAGGCATATATAATCATGAATGTTTTATTGTAGATTCAAACTTCAGATCTGAGTCACCACGCCCGTACACCTTTGCCCACTTGTACCAAAGCCAAGAGTTGCATATCACCAGTACTATGAGTCATGGAAGTTTGCGTCCCTAGATAATTTAAATTTAACACAACCAAACATTTAAAACTTCGTGGAGGAACCAAATTCGTGTAAAATTTGCATGAAATTAAACTAATGATTGAGTCCAAGAATTTTTTTTTCATTGAAATTATATTTTGCAGGAAACCGCTTCCAACTAGTGTGATAATGTTAGTTTGGAAAAAACAAGTGCTTGATAAAAATAATAATAGGTTTAATGAAAGGTTAGTGAGCAAGTTGAGAGAAAACTTGAGAGCTAAAACATCATTAATGGTGATGTTATCATTCTATTCAGTTCTGCTTAATCTTTTCGGGAAGATAAGACAATATATATATAGCTGAATCAACTACACCACGCGTTTCACATGCTTTATAAAATAGATTCTTGAATTTCCAGGAATCCTAACCAACTTTATCTAAGAGAATGCTATCTCAATAGATGACCTAACCAACTCCTAAACAATTATCAATGATCAATTGATTGTTCTTCTTCTATCAATCATCACCTGATCATTTGTACACTGTTTGATCTTTGATTCCATTGATAATAGCTCAGGTCTTGTATAGCAACCTGCCTTGTTAATTGCCATACATAGAGTGACACGACTGGAGCTAGATCTTGAGCTTGGACTTGAGTTGAGGCTCAAGTTGATACTTGAGCCATCCTCCATATTCTTTAGTTTTGAAGTATTACATTTTAATGCAAAATTATTACTCTTCACATCTCCCCATAAGCTAGACTTAGAAGATAGCGCTAAGTTGAGCTTGGATTGAAGAAGGATAAAACGATCATTAGTGAGGACCTTTATAAAACTATCAGTAAATTGGTACTCAGTTGGGACTTACTAAATATATTAAATACTCCATTTGCCACCTTTTCGCTTATGAGATGCACATCTATCTCTGTGTGCTTTAATGAGTATGACAAGGAAAGTAAGCAATTCAGATAATAAGGAAAGTAACCAGATCATTTCAATAGGGGCCTGAGCCATAGACCAGTATTCAGCCTCTGCACTAGACCTCGCAACAATGTTGCTTTGAGAATCCCAAGTTATTAGATTCCCTCCAAGAAACACACTACAATCACTTGTGCATTATCAAACACACAACTACCCCAATTCGCATCTGCATGCACTGCCAAAGAAGAGACAGAAGCCTTTTGAAACCATAATCCCATATGAGCAATAACCTTAAGATAGCCTCGTTTGCAAGCTTGCCAATAAGCATCAATAGGGTAGTAATGAATTGGCTAAGCTTGTTCAATCTAATTGCACTGTTAGGTCGAGTGTGCACTAGATAGTGTGGAGCATCTATAGTGCTACAAAACAACTTAGGATTATTGAAGGGCTTTGCTATGTCAATAGATATCTTGGTACTAGGGCATGTTGGAGAAGAAGCATTCTTGGATTCTAACATATTTGCCCTTGTTAACAAATCATTAACATACTTGGTTTGAATCAAGAATATGCCCTTAGATGATTAGAGGCCGACCCTAAAGATTTAGGAGCAAACTTCCTGTTAAGTTCTTCAATTATTTGAGAAACTAGCTTTCGATTACTTCCTATGAGAAATGTATAATCATATATATATATATATATCAAGAGGTAAATAACATTAGCACCACTTCCCTTGATAAATAGAGATACATATGATATAGAGCTTTAAAATCCCCATTCAACAAAAGCTAACTTGAGCTTGTGAAACCAAGCTCTTGAAGTATGTTTGAGACCGTATAAAGTCTTTGTTAGTTTACATACATGAGCAGGAGACTTACAGCTTTTGAAACCCTCATGTTGCTACACAAAAACCTAATCAGGAAAGTCACTATTTAAGAACGCATTATTAATGTTAATTTGTTTGACATGCCAAGCTAAAGCATAACTTGAATTGTGAATGCTTTAACTACTAGGATAAGGGCTAGTTTGGTATTGCAATAACTTTTAAAGTGATCACTAGTAAATGTGCTGAAGAAATAAGCTGCTTTAAAGTTAATTAGGCTAGTTTTTGGTTAAATCTGCTGTTAAAACTGTCAAAAGTAGTCTATGAACTTTTGATAAATTTTATGTTAACTGTTGTGAATTTAAAAAAGAAAATACCTAAAATAGACATAAAAATAAAATGTTTTAATTTATATTTGACACAAATATAATTAAGATTGGGATAAAAAGTCTTTTCATTAAAATTAATGGATTTGACTATTTAAAAGATTCATTAAATCTCACATAGATTATTTCATAATCACTTTATAAAAGTCACTCTTCCTCTACTTCTTAAAATTACTATTAAATGTACTCAAATTATTAAATAGTCTCTTTTAGAAGTCCATCATGCACTTTTTTTATAATGAAATAATTAAACAATCAGATTTTAACTTCTCAAAAATAATATAAAAAGGGCTGTAAGGTGTCAAAGAAATCAACACAGACCTGCTGATGGAAGTCTTTAGCTTCCAAGTGTGCCTTGTGCTTCAAGACTGTTCCATCTGCCTATACTTCACTCAAAATGCCCAATTACTAGCAACCGGAAACATATTAGAACGTAAGGAACTAATTCCCATGTATAGTTCACCATTAGTGCATCATATACAGTTTGCATAGCACTTCTCCATTGAGGACTGGAAAGAGCTGCTTTAATCGTAGATGGTTCTGTGTTAGTACGATAGAAACATGGTGTAGCATAACAAGAAGCAAAACTTTAAGTTTGACAATTCCATTTTTTGACCTGGTCTGCATTGGATGTATATCAGTAGAAGGCAACCGATTGAGAACAGAATATGAGCTAAGACAGGACCAAGAGAGACAGTTGGCAAGACAATAACAATCCTGGAAGGTGGAGAATACGCCGTTTCTATGATGAGAATAGGGGAGAATCTAGGAGTAATCCCATGTTGATAAAGTAAGGTAGAATGATTAAAACTCCTTTCCTGTATCAGTATGGAAAGTTTTAATCTTCAATTCAAATTGTAATTCAACATTGGTTTTCAATGTCATGCACATAGACAAAGCTTTTGACTTAAACTTCATTGAGAATATCCAAGAAAACCTTGTAAAAGAGTCAACAAAGAGGATCTAATACCTGTAGCCCTCAGCTGAAGCAGTAGGTTTGGTCCTTAGATGTTTGAATAATCAAAATCAAGTGGAGCCTTTTAACTGATTTGTAACCTGTGATATGGAAGCTTGTAAAGTTTTCCAAGCTTACAACAGTGACGGGATTGAACATCTGGTACAGGAAAGCTATATTTCATTGATGTAAGAACTGTTTTCAACACAAGGAAAAGACGCCCCAATTTAGCATGCTATAGAGCACCATTTGCATTAGTTGCTACCAAGACATTATTTACAACAGGCTTAGATATAGAGAAAGTAGTATTCCTATTTACATTTAAGGAAGCTACATGAGTTATATTACAAGGTGGTACAATATCAATCTTACAAGTTCGAGATGATAGAACATGCTTATCATTACAGCCAAAATTTTGTCGACTTGAATAAGTAATTGAGATCCATTCGATAGAGACCGTTTTTAAGAGTTCCTAGTCTGTTACAGCACAATCATTGCCAAATAATTCGACGATTATATTACTGTCCTTAGTCAATTTAAATATGCTAAAAACAGTATGTGTAACTTTAGGCTATGTAAGATATGATTAAGATGCAGACTTTTATGTGGCCTAATGTGTGATCTAATAAGTGAACTACCAACATGAGAAACAGGCAATTTATCACCTTTACCAACTACTGATTGCTCAGTACCTTTATATTCAATTCTAGGGTTAGATTTCCAAGATAGTTGTACATGTTTGTTGCACCACTATCAACATACTAAAAGGAATCAGCAACCATCTCAAGAGTAGCATATTGAGCTTGATGCTAATAAGCTTGCTTCATATAACCTCCATTATTTCCACCACCACCAACAGTGCTCCCACTCGAACCTACATGGCTTCCATTGTTATTTTCATGTTGATTATAGCTTGTATTCCCTTAGTATTGGGTGGTTTGATCAAACCTCCTGTAGCATTGAAGAGCATTGTGACTAGTCTTGAACAAACTCGGCAGGTAAGCTTCTAATTATTCCACCTTCCATTGTTTCTTTCTCTTCCCCACCTCTTCCATTAAAATTTCCTTCTTCATTCCTCTAGTTTCTCTTATCATCAGAACTATTAAAAAAATTAGCACTCATCGCATTTACACCAAACTGAGTTGAGCTATTCAGTTGTTCAACGCATCATTCATGTAACATTAGCAAATATTGCGGTTCTTGTAGTTTCATGGTTTGTTGTTGAGCAGAAATTTTATCAACCACTAGATCAAATACACCTACAATCATGTCATAATCAGTCACAGTCTGACCAATTACAGCAGTCTAGTTATCACTAATCTCTTTAACTTTTGAGAATGTAATCACTTCATGGACCCCTACCTATTGTTTTGTAATTGATGATAAAGTTGAAGCACTTTCTCCATTGACTGCTGAGAAAACAAACTCTGTAAAGTGTTCCATACTTGATGAGTAGAGAAACAAGTAGTGATTTGACCTATCACAATTGCACTTGTAGTTGAAAGTAACCGACATAACAGCAGTTAATCATTTGCTTCAAAGTTAGGTGTTTAAGAATCATAGCTCACCTCTCTCTTTTTGCTCCAAACCATAATTTCTTGTTTTCTTGATTGTTTTAAAAATAATTAAGTTGACAATATCCTTATATGTTTCTTTTTAGACTATTCATTCTATGAAAATATAAACTATATTTTAAAATTGTGATGATAACAATTTATATAAAATTATGTTAAAAATAGAGACAGAGAGTTTTATAATTGTAATTTATGATTGTGATTTAAGAGTATGAATTTACATATACAGAAATAGTCATGACTGTAAGATATCTAAGATCACAAATAAGTTTTTTCAGTTTTGAGTTTCATTGTAAAACATAGTTGACAGAATAAATAATGAATTTATCTACATCAATTTCAAAAAAAGAAAACCAAGAATATGAACGTTGTAAATGTATTGAAATATAATATGATAAACAAATTTAAGCTTTTTGATTTATTATTTTTTTAATTACTTCATGAAAAAAAATGAAAAAAAAGAAAAAAAAAATTCTGGCTCTGTGATATTACTCGGCCATAAAATTGTTGATTCATGCACAACTGTCTTTATGTGCTTATTAACTTTTCCTGCATGACAGCATGGAAAGCATCCTAGAACGTTACGAGAGACATAAATCTGCAGAACAGCGACAGCAACTTACTGTAACTGGTTCTGCATTACAGGTATCATAAGTGACCAATAGACTGTAAGTATCTCCAAACGTAAATTATTGTATCCTACATTACGTAAAGCAAGACGTTTGAATATTATTATTGTATTAGATGTTCAAATGTACTTTGACAGTTAGAATCCACTAAAAGTAAATCGAGCATATCAAGAGCAGTTGATGATGATACATAATTGAAAACAATATATGCACTATGAACTCTAACCTTGTTGAATGCCGCATAGAAAAACTGGTCTCTGGAATGCCCCAAGCTCAAGAACAGAATTGAAGTCTTGCAAAGGAACCTAAGGTGGGTAACAAAAATATGACTCTTATGTGAATCAGAAGAAAACAATTAGGTGGCAATGACAAATGCTATCTAATCTAAATAATCTAAATGCTTTGAAAAAGATTATAGGATTGGTGAAACTAAGTAACATGCTAGAATTCTGATTTTGGTTGGTCCTGAAACCAGTGTGTCCACAGCATATAAGGGCTAAATGTATACGCTCCTATGCTTCTTGACAAGGATGGTGTGGTATGTAAATAAAAGAATAATGGGTATACATTTCACATTGATTATGTAGGCACTATACAGGAGAAGACTTGGATCCACTAAGTTTGAGAGAACTTCAAAACTTGGAGCAACAGATTGATACTTCTCTTAAGCGTGTACGGTCTCGGAAGGTAAAGATGGGGGTGCTTTTAAAGTTACGTTTTCAAATTCTGTTGGACATACATAAGATGAGATCGTGCTCATAATTGTGAACTAATTCGACATATACGTATGCAGAACCAACTGATACATGATTTCATCTCTGAGTTGCATAAAAAGGTAAAGACAGGACCTTGGTTTCTGCTTTCGGTTTAAGTGGTATTTTCGAAAGGGATTTAATGAAATTGCTTACTTGAACTAGAGATTCGTGGCTGCTAATAACATAGATCATTGTATTTTTTGTCTCTCAATTGCCCCCCTTTATATTATACTTTTGTATGGTATGTGTGACTGACAGCGAGGCTTGTGACAGGAAAAGGCATTGCAAGAGCAAAATAAAATGCTTGTAAAAAAGGTAGTTTTTATTCCACTATAAAATGTTGCACCCTGATCTTTCAAACATTAGCAATGAAGACTCTCTACAAAGAAAAAGAAATCTACAATTGGTCTAACGTTACCAAAATGTATTGTGGCTCAAAAACAGCTCGAGGACAAGGAGAAGCCACTCACTGAACAGACACAGATGGAGCAGCAAAACCTCGGCCAAAACTCGTTATCCTTAATGCCACCACCACCACCATTGTTAGCACTTCCCTCTTTAACTATTGGGTACACATACTCTCTCTTTATCTCTCCCACGCACGCACACCACTGAAACAGATTTTTTCTTAGGGCATTGAAAAGGAAGTCAAATAGTTCAAAGGAAAGCAACCCATCAAGTGGTTTTATTAGAAAAGTGACAGAAATTTAGATTGTGGAAGTTATGAATGTTTATCTGTGGGCACAAACTCACACCTATATTTAGCATTCTACTTGACAATTCCTATAGGTTCATTAGCTAAGAATAGCTTCCTAGAATCGAGTACTATGGAAACATCAGCAACTTACATGGGAGTCAAACTAGTTTAACACCAGAATTCTGACATTACTTGCAACGGCTTATTGATTCGCTTACAAAATGTATGAGGATGAAATATGCAGGGGCACTTTGCAGGCGAGGGTGGCCATGCAAGATGGGCCAGAAACTCAAAGACAACCTAATATCAGTACTAATATGCCACCTTGGATGCTTCAACATATGCAGGAACGATTTAAGCAGGCATCAGCAGCTCAAAATAATTGTTAAACATTCTTGCTTATAAAAATGGGATTACCTACATACTCTTGTAAACCCCATATTACCACAGTAGAGCTACTCCAAATGAGAATGTAACTTGAAACAAGCTATATTATAAGACTGCAGCCCCATTTTTCTGCAGCACCTTGATAGATGACAAACACTTTGCTTGTTAGCAAGTGTGTGAAAACAGGCACACAAACGCACTAGGCAAACCTTACACTCAGTAGTCAGTACATTAGCAGTTTAGCACACAACCAATCAGGTCCAGTGACAATCTGATGGTGGAAAGAAGGCAAATTACACAAAATCCCAAAACATTCAACTTAAGCATTGATTCAAACAAAAATACATATATGTACTGCATCGAAATTAAGAGTAAAAGTCAATTACTGAAGTGTTAAAGGAGAAAATGCTAAACAAACATAGCTGTCCAACCTCATAGTTCACTAAAGCTTTTAACAACTGACAATGGACACAAGTTTTTTATCTCAATTTTGTAGTTCTTTGTTTTTAGAGTCAACCAGATCTCTGGTCAAGATATTCAAATGTGTATACATGAATGAGTTCGAAGGATTTTACCTTCATTGTCAAAATAACACTGTCCTCGATTTACAAAGCCAATCAGGATATGAAAATGAAAAGAAACAGTAAATGAACTGAAATAGGGGTTAATACCCTTCCAACCAAGTTCAGTTGTTTCTTCAGTTATATACATTCCTGATGTCATCATCTTCATAATCCCAATCCCCACCATCGAGCAAATGCTCCCTGTAAATACACAAAGTGTAGATTGGTTGAGTTTCAAAACCACTTAAACCTAATAACCAATGAGTTTGTCAAATATATATTTCATTATTTTAAATATTACAATATTAAATCCTTAAATGTAACTTAAAGAATATAAAAGCTTTAATTTTACTTGAGAAAGCCTACTAATCTGCCATGTTATGTTCCATCAAGTTAACATAATATTCCCCTCATTAACAGAAGATGACAGGCAACTGATCTGCATAAATGTTAAACTAATTAAAAAGAAATTATAGCAGTAACAGTACTGATCATACATACAAAATTCAATACCTCAATCTTCCGCAAAGGCGTGCTAAACCCTCTGCTCCTGTTCGGGATGCGACATCCTCAATCTCAGAAGCATTGGATAGCGTTATATTATCTGCAAGCCTAAACTCACACAATTCTTTCAGGGAACAAGCATCAGTCAACACAGCAGAATGGCCACCACCAGCTGCCAGTTTCCTCACTTCCCCAACACACCTGCAATGCAGTTCCCTCAAAATTAATGACAACCATTTTTTTTTTTTTCATCTTACTTAAAGATGTATGAAAGTACGTGAACAGGGCATCTACAGAGAAGAATCTAGTGAGCAAGAAAAATAAACTGTTGCAAAAATTTTCTGAACAACTAAAACTTGGCCACAACGTACCAATCAATTGGTGATGGATACCATGCATACGTAGATTTCTCATTAGCAGCCTGACCATAACCATTGTAACCCCATCCATGAATTCTCCCATCCTTCAAACAGACAAGTGTATGACAATGTCCACAAGCAACATGTTGCACTCCATTTGGGATCACCAAAACAGGGATATTGCGGAAATACGTTTCAGAGTCATTAGGAATGAATGAAAAGGATCCAGTTTGAGGGCCTAAACCTAACTGTCCTGCTTGACCACCACCCCAAGCATAGAGAGCTCCTTTCAAAGTTAGAGCACAAGTATGTACACCACCACATGAAACACTTTTTATAACAATACCATCAAGGGCAACAACTCGCCTTGGCACTAACTCTTTATCCCCAGACAGAAGAGAACAGTGCCCAAGTTGACCCATATTTCCTAGCCCCCAGGTATACCTGCAATATCGAAACAAATTATCATCAATGTGAAAATATTGTAGTGATTGACATCTAAAAAACAAGATTTTGCTCGAGTAATTAATCATATCTATATTTGCACGTAACTGATTCTAAATTACGGTTTAAGTATCACCTTCAACAACATGAAAATGTGGCCTAAATAAAAAACATTTTCTGACAAACTCTTAGTAACTAGGGCATGACTAAATTTACTGGTTTTGAACCAGTACTCTTAAAATTTCCGCTACATGTGGCCCCTCATATCAAAACCCCTAAGAACATAGAGAATCAACTACAACAAAACCCTCATATATAAGAGATGCATAGCATACCCCTAAATACACTTACCAATTGCTCTACCAAAAACAGAATTAGTATAACAACACCAATCAGAACTAGTTTAAATTTAAGTGTACCTGCTACATGGTACAATGTCACAATACTACATGCAAAATTCATTAACAATGTTACTAAACATAACCAAGAATTCAAATATAAAATCCACCTAGAGTGGGATCCATTCCCACGATCTCTCATAAAACTATAAACAGTGTTCTAAAAGGCGTTAGGCGCTAATTGGGCGGTGGTCCAATGCCTAGCACCTAGAGCACTTAGGCGGTGACTAGGCGGCGCTTAGGTGACTCTTCAGTGGTTAGGTCAATAGAAAAAATTAGTGTCTCTTGCCTTCATAATATAAAAGTGATGAAGACCCTTAAATGCAAGATAAATATGTGATTTTAACTAATGATTATAAAAAAAATAAATTATTTAAATGAACTTAAGTCTCGACAATTATCTTCCTTCTTTAAATAAAATTCTCTCTCTCCTTTCACCCACTCGCTCTCCAACTGTCTCTTCATTAAATGATATTTAATTTTTTATCCTCTTACCAACTCTCTCTCCAACTACCTCTTCTTTAAATGATATTAATTTTTCTCTCCTCTCTGTCTTTCTTTCATTGAACTCCTCTCACTAACTCTCTTTGCAACTGTCTCTTACTCTCCCTTGTTCTACCCTTTCTCTCTCACCTTCTCACCATCTCCACCAAATCCGACACACTCCCTCTACTTTACTTTTCTTTTTCATTCTTGTCTATCATTGTATGGACAAATCCCACTCTCACTCTTCGCCCTCTCTCACCTTCCCTATCTGCGGCCACTTCGGCCTCACCTCTCCCCTCGTTTTGGTAACTTCCGATCTCCTTATAGTGAGGAGATAGCCACAGGATCTCTTCCACTAGAGGGCCAAGGTGGCTTATTTAATAAAACACTATACTATTCCATGGTTTAGGCACCACGGAGACTGCCTAGGACTGCTTAGGTGCTGCCTAGGCCCGATTAGGTGGTGTGCCGCCTAACGGCAGCATCTAGGTCATTTTCGGCATGGCGTAGGTGGCACTTAGGCCGACCTATAGAACACCGACTATAAGAGATCTCCCCAGCAGAACAAACCAGTCCCACTTTCCACAGCAGCATATAATCATCTCTCACAAGAGTAATCATAGGATAACATATAACAGTATATAAATCATGTGTTTTGACTGAAGCTCACCGGGCCTGATTAATACAAAATTGTTATATCATCATAAATCTGAAACATAAACTATAACGACTAGGTAAAAACCCGATTCTGAAACTGAGTACATAGGTGAGGCTAAAGTTTAGCATCACAGACTGGAATAGACATGATATCAACGTGAATCAATCAGTGGCATAAATACTAAATCATGTTAAAAAAAAAAAAAACTCAGGACAATGCCATTCATTGTATAACCAAACTAAGCGGACAGAGACTTGCATATCAACATGCATTCCAATCTGTTGCATCCCGTCTCCTGACTAGACGTGAGATTCCCATAAGAAGATTTTTCAACCTTCAAATAGAGTTACTTGTGCCATGCGGATTACCACAATTCTCACACCTAAATATAGAACTTATCTCCACATAAGAAGTCCTTCGGATAACTTACACCTCGCCATTTTCAGATATGGCAGCTGTGTGGTACTCCCCACATGACACTTGGGTAATCTTCACATGCTCAGGAGCTTCATCAAGGAACTTTGCATAAGCATTAATTATACGAGGCCCCTGTAATCCTTCACAAGTGATACCCCTGCCAAGCTGACCATATTCATTGTAGCCTGGTTTATCATAACAGCAACAATATTGATTAATGGACCAGAACAATTAAAAATCCTTATGTTTCCTTTCCTAAATTACACGATCTATCTATCACCAGAATTACATCATAGATGTCATCAGCAAAGACATATTTAAGAAAACCGGTTGCAGCAGAATGAGAGAATAACATAAGAAGTTTACTTCGAAAATAGGATTAAAACAATTAACGAAGGACAACTTACCCCAAGCTTGTAGTTGGCCATCTTCTGATAAAGCCACCACATGAACCGCCCCACATGACACCTGACGAATAATCTATAACAGACATAGAAAAATTCTTGATTACTTATACGCAGTCGTGTTATAATAAATTAACACATTAACAACATACTATAAGTCACTTTCGGCTTCTAATAGGAAATAAAAATAAATCAAGATGTTAGAATAAGCATACAGCCCTTGTTGCTTGATTAGAAGTACTCATTTAAATGCACATTGATTCAATTTAAAAGTGAAAGACCATATTATATCACAAACTCGACGAATGAAGTCCACTTACCGTGTTTGGAGTAAAGGCCCCCCAAAATAAACGAGGAAGATTCGATCCCTGTTGAAAGCAGCCAGACAGGAAATAGCAAGAACAGAAAGTATTAATTACTGAGTGATGCTTACAACAAGAAAACAATTAAAAGGGCAAAAAAGGTTCATATCCATGGCATAGAATCAATATGTAGAACCTGATTTTGGCCCCAAACCCAAAGTCTGCTAGTGGAGAGGGTTCCATCGTTTTGACGAGGCTGTGCAAGGGCAGCAGTGCAATGTGCTCCACAAGACACTGATTTGACAAATTCAGTCTGCAATTGCGTTACTTTTCTAGGATATTTACTACCCTCCTCAGTTCCATCACCCAATTGACCAAATTCATTAGCACCCCAGGTGAAAAGTGACCCATCTGAGGCCACAGCCGCGGTGTGCTCACGCCCACATGCTATGTCCAACCAACGAGCTGCTGCCGCTGGACACCCGAAAAGCTCCGGACGAAGCTGTCTTGGTATCCGCAATTGCTCGTGTCTCCCCCTTCTACCTGTTTGGCCGTTCTGATTGTAACCCCACACGTATATTGCACTCCTAGTCGCTAATTTGTTCACTGGGTACGCTGTTTCGCCAATTATTTCATTGATCATCTCCATTTCTCAACCTGAAGACACACATCAACAACAACCGATCTTTTATCAGTTAACCATTACAAATACCCAGAGCCAACAACAAAATATCAAGTCGTCATCATATAAACCGACAACCTGCAACTGAATTTGACAAATTTTGTATTGTGTCCAAGTGATTGTGTGTTGTTCCGCGAACGTGGGATTTTCGACCACCACCGCCTTTGTCTTCT
>CM034475.1:16146480-16190631 GCA_019925255.1 Litchi chinensis
TTTGCTCGCCACTCCTAATTTCTAATTCCAAAACTACCCTTGCCTCAAAATTAAGGTTTCAACATACTAGGGGTAATACCAGTAATCCCTCAATTTAGATGCTATCAAAATTAAGGTCCCCTTTGTGCGTAAGATTGGATGGGAAGGGATGGAACATGATTGAATGGAATGAAATCGGATAGAATTGGATGAGATTACATTAATATTATTTATAATAGTGATTCTATCATATTGGAATTGAGTAAATTAATATAATATGGGTTTAATCCCCTTTTTCCCAATCCTCCTTATTTAGTAAATGAAATAGATTTTGAGTATTAATTCAAATTGGAAAAAAAACACTATTTTTTTATAATATTTATATAAATTGATTTTTAAATAAAATATAATAAATTAATCTTTAAATATATTAATATAAATGTAAATATAAATT
Organism: Litchi chinensis; assembly: GCA_019925255.1. Lineage (NCBI taxonomy): Eukaryota > Viridiplantae > Streptophyta > Magnoliopsida > Sapindales > Sapindaceae > Litchi > Litchi chinensis. The sequence goes on from CM034475.1 coordinate 16,146,914, forward strand.
AAAATTTATTTTTTAAATTTATAAATTTCATAAAATTACTTTAAATAAATATATAATTATAAAAAATTTAAAACAATATATTTTAATACATAAAAATTATAAATGAAAAATCCCCAAAAGAATGGGATTTGAAAAAATACACCATTTTAGTGACATGGACATAAATGGGGTTATGAATGACACTTCCTACCATTTTCACAAGTTAAGTATTTAGTAGACTTAATTAAAAAATAATCAATTTTTAAAAAACTTAAGACATTTGTCATGTTAAACCACTAAAATGGACACAAAAAGAAAATGTTGTCATGAATATTCAAAATAAATAACTTTAAATTAAATTTTTATAAATTAAACAAACAATAGAGAATAAAATGAATTATACTCAAAGTTCCTATGCTTTGGTGGCACAACACATCCGCATTGCCTTTATCCAACAAAAAGTGCAGGAATTCGAGTATCAAACTACATAAATGCAATCAAATTATCACTTGGTTCCTCATTTGTATGTAGATAAATTATATTTAAAGCTTTTCAAAATGATAAAAACAGTTTTCTCCTTAGAATGAGAGTTCTCTCTCCCAATTTCTCGAGAGTAGGTTATAATAAAAATGTTGTGTTTCGGATTGTATCATTATATAGTTAAATTTTAATAAAAATAAATAGAAATAAATGGTTGGTCAGGTAGTAGGTAGGGATAATTAGAAAAGATCAACATTCAAACTTTGACCAAGCTGGTCTGGGGTGAAATGAAATGACAAATGCCCATCCATAACCATAAGTGTCTTCTTTAGACCTGCTCACAAACTCTCCGCTTGTTCTTCCTTCCAGGTAACTTTACTCTCTCTCCCTTCTCCCAATTTTTATTTAAAGGTTTATGTAAATTATTGTTAATTTTACTATCAAAGCAGTGTAACTGATCCAAAATGGGAATCATGCATTTTATCAAATCAGAATTTGTGGTAATTTAGGATATTTGTTGTGGATAACATGTTGATTGAGAATAATAGCATAGGATTAACTACATCAAGAAAAAACACATGTTGGCTGGCTGACTATTTGACAAATCTTTACTAGGGTGTTAAAATGGCTAAAATTTTGACCCAAATGATGTATGTCCACATTTTGGGTATAATTGAAGATAATGTTTCCACTTGATTGTTGTAAATGGCTTCTAGATTATGTGTCTGTATATTTTGACATTGGACAGACACCCAAATAGGTAATACTAGTCTATTTGGTGGACATAATTTTGTAGGAGTTGATACTTGAGCTATCTGATTGCAAATAAAAGTATCTGTCTGATTTGGTGCTGATAGTCTTGTCTATACACCTCAGAAAGATAGCAGATACAGACGGACCATGGCACAGTCAGTTAGTGGGAAGAAGCTAATTCAAATCGATATCAGTTCAGACACTGTATGCCCATGGTGCTTTGTGGGGAAAAGAAATCTGGACAAAGCTATAGCTTCATTGAAGGATCACTATGATTTTGAGGTCTCACTCTAACACACACATACACATATTATGTGCACGTCCTAAATTACATTAGTTGTTCTGTCTAATTCATTGTGCAGATTAGATGGCATCCGTTCTTTCTCAATCCTTCTGCCCCTAAGGAAGGAGTTGATAAGAGAAAGTTTTATGAAGATAAATTTGGATCTCGTGCTCAAGGCATTGCAGCTCGAATGACTGAGGTTTTCCTATGATTTTTAAAACCACTTGAAAGCATGTTGTTAAGTTAATAAAGTGTCTTTGATATGGATGGTCCATTTACATTGCAGGTCTTTAGGGGTCTTGGTTTGGAATACAATTTGTCTGGACTCACGTAAGTTTGAGTAGATTATTCCATTATCTATATACTGATGGACTGCTTTATGTTAGAGTAGAAAGCTTTGGAGAAGCTCGTTTGATAGAGAGAAAACACTAATATTGTCTTTGATATGCACAGGGGAAGTACCCTAGATAGCCACAGGCTTATATATTTTGCTGGACAGCAGGGACTAGATAAGCAGCACAATCTTGTGGAGGAATTGTGCCTTGGCTACTTTACTCAAGGAAAATACATTGGTGATCGGTATGTGTAGTTGTCGGTTAATTTTGTGACTTGCTTTTGTATCATGCAAAACTATAATTTCCTTTGTTAATTTTTCTTTATATATTCATAGCTTTTCCTAGAGTCAAAGTTTGGCCAACACCCATGATGTTTATAGGGGTTTAGTGTTTACTCAAATTTAATTATTTTCCATGAATTTTTTGCACTTAGAGAGAGTTGCAACACTCTTGCAATGCCTGTCAGGTGACTTAAGATCCTTCCTTGCAATAGGGCTTGTGTCATATTATAGAAAGTAAAGTTAGTTTTATATTTGCATTCCTGTCTCTTCACATCTCACAACAATAGCCACTAACAATTGCAATTGAATGTAGGGAATTTCTTGTGGAATCTGCTAGGAAGGTTGGGGTAGAAGGGGCAGCAGAGTTTCTTGAAGACCCCAATAATGGACTAAACGAGGTATTTTCTTTTTCGCTTCATTTTGTGCTCCTTTGGGCTTAGAAGACTTTGAAGATGACTAAATTTGACTTTTTTTAAAGATGCATGTTCAATTGTTTCCTCTTTTAGTACTGACATTCGGGCAAAGATAACATTATGTTGGTTTTTCTTTGGATGCATAGCTGAGAAAGGAAAATTATAATCCTACAACTGCTGCTCAGTAGTTGTGAGATTCCAATATGTACTCAATTATTATCTCAGTTTTCATCTGACATCATTAAATTGAACTAAGCTTGCTTGTATTTTGTGAATCAATGAAGGTAAAAGAGGAACTCGAGAACTACTCGGCCCGAATTTCAGGAGTTCCACATTATGTGGTAGGTAACTTTAAAAAGTTTTAAGTTGAGCACATACATGTATGTCAATTTTCAAAAACAATTTCTTTTGCCAGATTAATGGGAAACAGGAGTTGAGCGGTGGTCAACCCCCGGAAGTTTTCATGAGAGCTTTGCAAGCAGTGGCAAATTGAAATTAAAATCCTTAGATCTTCAGTCTCCAATAAAGATGCTGCTGCTTTGTGGCTTGTTGACAACTTTTCTATTGAAAAAAAAAAAAAAAAAGAACATACATATCCATACCTGTTGTCTGCAGATACTTTTAATGCCCCAGTAGAAGTGACTGTTGAATGTGGTGCACTGTAAAGTTGAAGTTTGTTGATTAATAATCAAACCCGTTGTGATTTATTTGTGGTTCATTTTTTGCCATTGGCAACCCAAACCAATCAAAAGTTAAGCTCAACTGGCTCTCAATTTATGGAATCTGTTTTAAATTCTGTGAAATAGCCATTAGTATACTGAAAGTCTGCTACAAGCCACTCTGAGTTTGAAGCAACAAATCGTAGGGAGATAAAAGAGGGTAAAATGTGTATGAGGCAATAATTGACAAAGAGGAAGAGGTTTTGAAACCAAAGGTCAGAAAGGATTATCATATTCATAGTTGATTAAATTGTGTAAAGCCCAAGTTTACACTGCCCTTGTACCCCATTTATAGCATACCATAAGACAAACATCAATTCACACTTGATTGAGAAAGTTGATTGGTTTAGTGGTTAGGTCTTTCCCATCTATCTTTCATCTTGAAGTGGCAAATTTTTCTCGTCTCTCATCACTTGAGTCTTTCTCACCTATCTTCATCTCAAAGTGATAGATTTTACTTATCTCTCACCACTTATATGGATAATTTTCTATCTTTGTGTAGACAGTCATCTTTCATCATCTAAGAGAAGATTTTTGCCTCTCACCACTTGTGTGGACAATTTTTCACCTTTGTAAAACAATTCTCTTTCATCTTCTAAAAGGAGATACAATGTTTAAGAGTTTTATCTGGATTAGTCTTGATACTGACCTAACCTTAGATAGCCAACCAAAAAAGAAAAATTCACACTTAATTTCCTAACACACATCCCACCCAAACTAGTGTTAGCTATTCCAAACCATTCAAATTATTCACGTTTTAGCAAAAATAAGTAGGGGCAGGCAACACCATGTTCTGATCGATTCCAACTGGATCCGATCCGAACATGATAAATTTACGTATTGTCATTTTTGGATCCGAACATGATCCAAAAAGGAGAAGGAACCGATCCAATCCGAACACCCAGTGTGCAGATCAGATCCGATCGGTTTCCATGTTTGAACACTTGTTTTCAATTTCAACATGCTTTCATTTTTCAATTTAAAGGAAAAAAATCAACATGACTTGAAAGTTCACATCCACAAAATAAACAAACCAACAATCCACATGAATCTCAAGCCAATAGTCCACATTAAACTCCAAATTAAACACAAACTGTCCACAACTAAAAATAGTTAAACTCCACGATGACGAGCGAAGCTCACGACAACGACGATGAACAGGGCTCACTGCAATAGCGAGTTGAGAGGTGAGAGATAAGAGTAGACTCGGTGGACCGTAACTCACCGTGAGGGAAACCAAAGTGACAGCACCATAATGACGAACAAAGCTCACAATAACGGCGACGACAAGTTTTGAGGTAAGAGATGAGAGTAGATTGATTGGTGGCTGCGCGATGAAAAAGAAATGAGGCTACTAAGCTGCTGAGTATTTGACTAAATGAGGTGTTAGGGTTAAGGCATTTAGGGGAGGTTTATATAAAAGCATGTAAAATTACGCATATACCTCTATTCACGGATCGAATCAATTTTGCATACCTCGATTCGATTCGATTCGTGAAACATGATGTTTTCATAAGTGGGGATCCGAACACTTTTTCTTTGAACATATGATCCGGATCGAATTGAATCGTTCGGACCCGAATCCATGTTTTTATGCTTATCCCTAGAAATAAGAGCTAGTATTCTTTTACAAGTTTTTTTTTTTTTTTTTGGTTAAGAATATTCTATTAAAGATCAACTTAGTTAAAATGGTAGCTTATACTAATTTATCTTTAATCTTTTTTTTATAAGCTTAAACCTCTTAAATTGGACACATTCCCCCATAGAACTAGCACAGAAATGAAAGATATATACATACAGCTAGCAAATCATAATTCTGTTCATTCCACTCACACTCTTCTTTTCCATGTATAAAGTTACTTTTGAGGAAACTATAAATCAGATTTTCAGTAACCATGAAAAAAGGAAAAAAAAAAAAAAAGGACTGTTTGAAGAAAATGTAATCGTTACAATAGTTTTCAACAACACTTTTCCATATTTACGGTAGACGACGATCGTGTTAACTTGCAGTATTCACAACGGGTTTACACATCTCTTTTGGTTTTCTGTCTCCAGTCGTAGCTGGTTCCATCCACAACCCAAACCTTTGATGAAAGTTCAAGTTGTTTCATCGAATACCATAACCTAAAGATGCCATCAAAACGATGTAGGTCAGAATAACGAACAAAAAGGAACAAGATATTTCACTTCATTCCATTTCATTCTATTAAAGAAACTTTTAGAACTACAACTTTGTCACAACAAGCTCAAGTCTGTACCCGGTTTTCGATTTTGTGAAGACTACACAAGATTATTCACATGTGATCTTTTAACAATTAGAAAGACCATGGCAGATACAAAAATATTCAACACAAATTCTAGCAAATAGCCTGATCAACAAGAAGCTATGACAATAGACTTTCTAGTACTGACCACTTATGTGCAATTTGGTGCATGTTCAGAGAAAAAGGCATCTAGCATGCCAACTATTTCAGCAAACCGACCCAAAATATAGCGTGCGCAACAATCAAAAGGAAGGTTATGCCAGTGAATCCCAAAAACATTATTAAGAATTCTTTAAATTTCTAACACTTTTCACCCTTGTTTTTAAAGACTGGCACCAATTCAATAACGTTACTTTGATAGCAGGTAAAACAGTTTTTGAACAAACAAATACACCCCTAACAAGTCACTCTTCCCTCTGCCACTTAACCAAGAAGAAAAGAGAGAGAGAGAGAGAGAGAAATAGGTTTGGAAATAAAAAAAATGAAAAAAAAAAATAGAAAGACTTTTGAACTTAGTCAACCATTTTTTTATTTCTCCTCTCTCTCTCTCTCTCTCTCTCTCTCTCTCTCTCTTTTTTTTGTCATTTTAATCTACAAATCTCTCTTCCACTACAACATTTTCAAGTTTTAACACGCAAAAATTTAAATAATCATCAGAACTCAAATCCATAATTAATAATAATAACTTTAACAAGTTATGTACAGAGTTTCACTATAATGAAACAACAAACCAAATCTTAGATCTGAACAGCACAGAAGCTTCTCTCTAAGAAGAATGGCATTTGTAGAGAGAGAAGGAGAAAATCAAGAACAAAATGGAGAATGGTAACAGAGAGGAAAAGGGAAAAGATGATAGAAGGGTATTTTAGGCAGTGCACATATTTAGAAGCTAAACAAAAACTTAACTTATTAAGTTAGTACAATTCCCACAAAAGGCACTAGAAAGAATGTCATTTCTCAACAATTTCTCTATTATCAATTCCTTTAGGCCCCAAAAGCTAGATAGCTAAAGATATGAACTCGTGAAGCAACTATACTCAAAAACAGCCTATTTCTATCCAAATATAATATCAATAATACAACACTCAAAGGGATGGCATCTTTAAAGTCCAAAGCCTTTTACATCATTCTAACATGAGAAGGAATGGATTACATTAATAGAATTGTTCAATCATATAACCATAAACATGCATATACTTTTAATAGTTCAACATTTCTGGTTAATTTCCCTTTTTACCTTACCCTTTGTGATTAAGGCAAGACATAAAAAGATTGGCAACACAACAAGCTACTGAGATCAAAACCCACAAAAGCCAAAGGTTTAACAGTACAGCCTCATATTAATCTTCATAAGAGTTGACATTAGAACAATTAGCTTTCAACTGCCCGGTCATATGCTATAGCACATAATGTAGAATCAAAAGAGTGAGAGCAAGCAGATAGCAGGTTCAATGCATGATATCAGCTTTGATTCCTAATACAGTGGTCTTCTGAAAGGTTTCTATGGTGCAGTCAAAACTCATACACAATGCAACCCTTACTAAAGCAGTTTATTCCTACAGTCCAATGAAAACTATGAACAACAAACAAAAAATCACAGCATCTACTGAGTCTATTTACGAATCAGCACAGCACAAAAAATCATTTGAAAAGGTATTTTTTGCCTGATTCTTCTCTTTATGTTTTCATTTAAAAATGTAGTGTAACACCTGAGAAAGAAATCTTAATATCAAAATAAGCAAATTTACCTTTTGAGAAAGTAATTATAGATAAGAAAAAGCCACAATCTTTCTCCATATATACTGACATAACAGAAACAGAATTATGCTTTACTACACTTTGAGGCATCCTTTTCACTAAAAGCCAGGAAGGGAAGCAGACAATTTTTCAAAACTCCTAATTTTGCATGTCAGATAGAGCGACAAGCAATTTATAGTTGAAAGAGTATAACAAGGAAACTATCTGATCTCTGATCTTGATTACCATCAAGAAACACAAATGATCTGTAAACTCGTGTCATTTATCATAGTTGTCAAACACACATACAATTCTTTTATAATCTTAGACAACATATCATAGGAAAGAAATCACTTCAAAGCTATAAATTCCAAAGCAGTAATTCATGTGTGTTTAGGACTCAAATGCCCGGCAAGTATATGTAATTTCTTACCACCCTCATTACTAAATTAAAATTTTTATTTTGTTTATATATATATATACTTACTAGGACTAATCATTGCTTGCATTTACTATTACACATAACAAATTTCAAATACAAAAGGAGGGAAAAAAAAAAAAAAAAAGGAAAAACCAAAAATAACTAGTGGCCGCCAAACATTCATTGCCTATCCCACTACCATTACTTATAGAAAGTTAAATAAAGGTCCATCTTTATGCGATCAGAACTGTGAACAGGAAAGTGAAAACTTAATAAGAAACGAAATTGACTGGTTCAAGTAACATGTATCTTGTTTTAATGAAAAAGGTTTTCCAAGCATAAAAGCAAGCAGGAAACCACCGTTGTGCTTTGTTATTATTTATTATTATTTTGAGCATTATATAGATGATGCGTCCAAACCCCAAATTAACAAAATTCATTATCATAAATAAAATAATACAAGCAAGCTCAGACATGAAGCAAATGGGTTACCTTGCCGCAGACTGGACAATTTTCACTTCTCTCCATCCACTCATAAATACAACCAAGATGGAAATGATGAGAACATTTTGTCACTATCTTGGGGTTTTCTGGTGTATATTCTGTATCAAAAAGGTAAAAAAAAGCATGTTAATCTCATAAACTAAAATCCCTGATCTCTAGAGTATATCTTACAACATCATAAACCTACTGATCAAGCAAGCATCCAGCCCAAAAACCGATGGAAGGAAGAATAGAAGAAGCATCACAAGTCACAACACCACACAGTCAACCTTTCAACTCCTAGATTGGCTTTATTACCCCCCAGCCAACCAAAGCTACTCACAACCAACAGATTTTTTATTATGAAGAACACGCGGCCATTTAAACAGGAGGGCAAGGAAACTAGGATAGAACAAATGATAGCCAGAACCTTGTCCTTGTCTCCTCTATTCACAGTACTTACACTCACAGTTTCCACAAAAGTTTGACCTCAACATTCTATCGAGAATGTAGTACCTCTGCTAAATTGCAGTGGTGTGCTAATAACAAATGTCCATTTTCTTTCTTTTTCAGGTTAAGAACTTAATAAAATGATGGTAGGGAAATCCGCAAAGCCCCCAAATCAACAATACAACTGGTTTAATTTCAAATATAACTGGTTCCATTAAGTATACTTATTCTTTTTCCTTTGAGTCAAGGACAGGAGTGGCTGGGAAATAGGGGACTGGATTGGTAGAGTTCAAATAAGTTAATGGCACTGATTGCTGTCTAAGCCTCCTCAAGAGGAAGATATAGTCATGTCATACTTTAATTTCCAAAACATAACAATTTACATTATGTCTAGGTTCTGGGGCAAGCAATATTATATTGAAATAACAGTAACAGTTCTCATCACTACCTACGCTTTTCCATTGATGAAGTTCATGTCCTGTAATTATTCATCCCTAAGAAGAATCAAAATGTTCTGAAATACCCAAAAATGTCTATTCTTTTACAGAAAAGTTCGACAAGGTACCCATTGAAAGTTATACAAAGAATTATAAGAAAACTTTCTCAACCAACAATAAACCTGGACAAAACGAAATTTATCGATAATTCAAAATCCAGGCAACAAAAATAAGTGTAGAATGAGAACTAATCAGGACAAAATTTCTAGATGCAAACTAGCAATAAACATAAATTAACCTACCTATCATAAATTACAAAAGGGATACTACAAAAGTATAATTACTTTCAAAGCTTACCTTCAAGACATGTAGGACAGACATCCTCTTCTTCTGATGGAGAATAAATGTACCCAATTCCACCTGTTGGTTTTGCCAATGAGAGCTTAAGTGAGGATCTAGAACGTTGCTGTTGCGATCCATCTTCACAAGTGGACTCATTCCACTTCTCTCCCGCACTAAACGAATCTGAATCTGGATCATTATCACCTCTCAAAGGTTCTGATTCTTCATGAGATTGACTCGAACCTTTCTCTTGTCTTGAGACCAAACTATCATGCCGCAAGCGGAAATATCTGGTATCGGCATCGTAAGGCAGGGGCCTTGGAGGAGAACGATACATGTCAGAGAGAGAGTCATCAATTGAAGCAGTAGCACTCATAGACGTTGACCCTGGTATGGATGAAGGGACAGAATGCACTTCCCCTCTTCGAAATAATGAGGTATACTTCAAACAATGAGAGGGGAAAAAAATAAGAGGAAAAAAGTGGAAAAATGATACAAACGAATAATGAGAGAAAATAACAGGGAAAAAAAAAGATGGAAATGCAATTCTTGATTCTGAAATAGTAATAATTTATCTTTAAAAACTACAAATTCTAATTTCTACCAAACTCACTTGCTCATCCTCAATATCGAGTTCTTTGTAAGCACACAATATTTTTTTTATGCAGAAGAATTAATTACTAAGTTAAGGACACATACTCACCAAAAAAAAAAAAAAAAGCTGTAAAATAACCATTTGTTTCTTCACAACATTAATCAGCAGCAAAGTCATAAAATAACTAGGTATAAGAGCTTGTTCCAAACACCTTGTTTTTCCTTCGCCACTCACATTCTTTAATAATTTATTATAAGAAAAAATGATATAAACAGTAACATGATCTAGGGTTAATCAAATTATTAGCGGGGAAAAGATTATTCATCACTGGCGCACATACATATATTCAAAGAGAAAGTTTAGACATTTCAACACAACCAATGTTGATGAAGAAAACAGGTTTATAATGAGGAAGCAGAAGACATACCACATTTACAAAATTCTGAAGAAAGCAACGGAGACACATGCAGTTCCCATACACAGAACTGTTTGGATTCCTATAGTCTTCCAAGTCCTGAACACGCAGACAGCAGCAAACAGAACCCATTGTTGTACACTTGAATATACTACTTGGTAACTACCTATATATCATGGGCAATATCAAGTCACACCACCCCAAGCATGTGCACACAACAAGAACGAATATATAATGAGAGAGGACAGTAAGCTCCCACCAGTCTCACTGCCTCTCTACTCAACAAATACTGAATCAGATTTGAACACCTGTCTGTAAAACATGACAAAATCATATATTAGCAAATTAGAAATAAAAAAAGCCATCCTTAAAGCAAAATTTATCAACTTGACCATTCAAACCATCTAGAGTTGACTCCACATCTTTTTCGCCCTCTTCTTTAATTTTATATTTTGATAATCAAAACAAACAATAACAGAAATTTGTTGAACAGAAACATAAAAACCCCACTTCAAATACAACAAATCAGAAGCGATCAATAACCCAGAAATTAACATGCATCAACAAGAAAAAATTTACAGATGCCCACGAAATTGTACCTTGAAAGAGAGGTGGGAAATTCCAAAATCAGGATTAGATTTTTCGGCGATGAATGTTGCACAATTCAAGTCTCGCCCTCTGCTTTCTCCTTTGTGGTGGGCTTAATGGTGGTGGAATCAATCCAACTTTTATTTTATTATTATTATTAATAACACATAAAGTACTTTTTAAAAAAAAATCATAATAATTATTGTTAATTATTCTACAAAGTTCGATGGATTTTTTTTTTTAAATAATAGAGTTTTGATAAAATTTTAGATTTTACATAATTCATATTTTTTTTATTAAAACTCTTTTAGAAATTCAATAAAATCTTGATCAGAATAGTAAGATTTATTATAACTTTTTTTTCTTCCTCAAAATCATTTTATACTTCATTCAAATCCATTATTTGAATGAAAATTATAAATCAACGACTTTTTTAATAAGTTAAATTTTATTGATTATATAAATCTGAATTAAATATATTTAAATTTTAATGAATTTCATATTAATTTAATTTTAATACATTTGATTTCAACTAAATTCATTCAAATCTATATTTAATACTCACACACTTTTAAAATTCTTTGTCTATGAAATCTTAAATTAAATACACCCCTTAAAATGTTATTATATTTTTTTCTTATAATTTTTTTATTGATAATAATTTTTCTATCTTAGACACTATCTACTAGTGCAATTGGTTGACCATATCTCTATTAGTGAATGTTAATGCTAGTGTAGGCAGTCCTCTCTCTAGTTAATTTGCAAGAGAAACTTATATCATGTTATTAGGAGTAGTTATCCAGGTCGATCTAATATCGTTATTGAGATCAGCATTGTTTATCAATTTTTTTTCTTTACTAAGACATTAGCACTATATATTTACTTTCTCGTAGTACAAATAAATAAGCAAAGTGTGACTTTGAGTTTCTTTTTTCTTTTCTTTAAAATATCGCTTGCGATGAGAGCTTAAATTTAAATTATTATCAAATTAAATAAATACTCTATGCTAGCAAACCACATTAAGCAATGATAAAATGAGACATGAGCATTGACTATAAACATATAAAAGAAAATGTACATTGCTTAGTTAAGAGGAATATACAATAAATCTTATACTATACATAAAAAGTGTGAAGAGAGTGTAAACAGTATAGAATTTCCACACCCTGAATTTTATTTGAAAATACAATTACATCTTTACCCTTCTTACTGACTCACTAATAAACAGATACACATCCACTTTTTAAAATCATTTGGGATCCAGATGTAGTCCCCAAATTAAAATAATAAATAATAATTTAGTGTTCTTCACAGTTCATCACAATCTCTAAACCAACACCACTATTGTTCATCATCACCTGTAACAGGTGTTCAACATCCATCACTTACACCTCTAAACACTAAACCATCATCATCACCATTCATCATATACAACAATCATCAAACTAAATTAATTAAATTAAATTTATTAGTATTTCACAATAAAAATTAAAAAAAAATGTGATAGGCCTATATCTAGATCTAAAAGATGGATCTAAAAGGTTTCCATCTTTTGGATCAAGAAGAATTTGATAATCATGCAAAAGAGGGTGAGAGGGAAGAAAGTGACGCCGGAGTAGGGACAGGGAAGAGAGAGTGATGCCAGAGGGTGGAAAGGGAAGAGAGCAACGCCAGAATGGGAGAGGGAAGAGAGGGTGATACCGAAGGGTGGAGATGGAAGAGAGAACAATGTCGAAGGGTGGAGAGGAAAGAAAGAACAACGTCAGAGGGGAAGAGAGATAGAGACGATAGAAGGTAGAATGGGACAGCAGCAGGTTGAGTAGTGATGCTGGTGGTTGGGTGGTGATGAATGAATGGGAAGAATTGGTAAGAATGATAGTAATGATGGAATTATGCTATTTATATAGGTAGGATAGATAGATGTCAAGTGTCTTCAACCAATCCATCCATCAACTTAATAGATCAATGCCAAATGTCTTCATCTAGTCCAATTATTTTTATTTAATATTAAATTAAAAATTAAACATAATATGTAATTACTTAAATGCCCTTACACTTAAAGATCCATCATTTTTTACATGAAAAACATCAATCCGCTAATGTTTGGTTTATTTTTGGATAATAGTTTGGAAATCAATGGTGGTTGATATTAATTTTCATTCCATGGGGTAAAATGATAATATACCATATTTTATTTAGTTAATTTAAAAATATTTTTGAACAAAATGGTAAGTACAATAATATTTTGAGGCAAATGAGTCTTTTTTAATTCTACTATTGTCAAAAGGATAATTGGGTCTTTTCATCATGAGTTAGCATTAGACTATTAGTTTTTTCACCTATTTATAACAACAAGAGGTAAAATGTTTAATATTATCTGTTATTATAAGGTTTAATTATATCAACGTTTAGTTTTTTTTTTTTTTTTTTTTTTTTTTCAAATAAAAAATTTAGTGATTATTAGGACAAGTATGTCTCTTTATATCAAATATTTTATTATTATCAAATTGTTATTACTTAAACAATTGGAGGATTAACAATATTTTTTTACTTAAATTATTATCATAAGGTTTAACTGTAACGTTTAGTTTAATTATGAAACAAAAATGAAGATTTAATACATTTTTATCCTATACATTAATAAAATTAAGTTATTATAAGAATTACATTAAATATTTCATACTTAAAATTAAGTAATTAAATAATTAAGCATAATAAAGAAAAAAACTTATTAACCGTTAAACTTAGAATTATTATTTATGATATTATATATATGATAATAATTTGAGTAAAAAAAATATTGTTAATCTGATAGTTAACTTAAATATCCAATCATATAAATTTTAAATAATAATATTTAATTGTTTTAACCTTAAAATCTATTTGATAAGAAAAACAAATATAACTTCAAACACATGCTTTGCATGTGCAACCAAATAAATAAATATATATATATGTTGACATATTAAATAAATGTTTTATGTCATCAAACCATATTGAGTGATGGTAAAATAAGACTTGAGCATTGACTATAAACATATAAAAGAAAATGTACATTCCTTAGTTAAGAGGAATATACAAATATATGTATATATATTCTTAATTAAGAGGAGTATACCAGATCTACGTGGTCCTTGAATTCATATTGTTAATTAAGAGGAATATACCATATCTACATAATCCTTGAATTCATATTGTATATCACAAGTAAAAACAAATTGAAATATGCTATATTTTTTAGTTATCACATGTAAAAAATAATGGCTAATGGATATGCCCACAAAATATGGAAACTTTAAACTTATATTTGTGATTTTAAATTTCTTTTGTTGGTTCAAGTGATTCTACATTTTTATTTTTTTATTATTATTTTTTAAGACTGGTACAAAGTTAGGGATTAGCCGAACTAGACAAAGTATGACTACATTTCTACTTATACAATATGGATAACTTGGTACTTTTATAATGGAATAAAATAATACGCGTACTTGACATTTATAGTCAATTGGCAAGTTTGTCTTCTCAAATGTCAAGAATGACAGAATGTTAAAGGTCTTTGTTGGGTTGAGTTAATTATAGAATAAAGTTTTGGGAAAATATTTGAAGATAAAAATTTTGAGGTTCTTCATGAGTTTTCTCTAAAGAGAAAAACTCAGTTGAAAAGTTGTGTCCAAGTCTTTCCGATTTTCTTCAGCAAATCTAGTTACTCTCTTTGTATTTTCTTCTCTTTCTTTTTATTTGCTTTGTTTTCTATTACTTTTAGGGGTTTTTAAAGGCTAGCTCCATATGTTTTTTGGATTCACCCCTTAAAACTTTTTTTTTTTTTTTGTAGGGTCTAGTTTTAAGAGATTAGTAGCAACAAATCCAACATTCTCTACGGGTAATTCTCTCAATCTTTACAAGTAACAAGGTATTTCCATCCCCCAATCCTAGGTTTTAAAATTTTAGTTTAGATGAAGTGGTGAGATCTAGGAATTTCTGGTTTTGGAGTAGTAATCGAGGACTTGATGAAAGTAACTATGGGAGATAGCTTTTGTTGGGAACATGTGATCCGATTGTTTTCGAAGGGCTCTTTTTACTTGTTGTTTCCAAATCCAGTTTTGTTTCAGATGTTGAAGCTGTTATTAGGGAGCCAGATGTATAATGTTTCTTTTGCTTTATGGCTTTATGTTTGAGAAATTTAGGTTCTCTATAGGTTGGTTGGATAACAAAGCTGTCAAATCATTTCTAAGTATGGGAACCGTTTGGTATACCATCTAACCAACCAAGTTCTCATCTTTTGAAGATGTTATATGAGCTTCCTAGGAATGTATCTTCAATGAATGTGCCTTCTTATGTCCCAACTTTGGTTGGTGTTGGAATGAATGTCAGGATATTTCCAAAAAAAAAAAACAATAATAAACTTTTGGATAAATTCTACTTTACTTCTTATATTTTGACATTTTATGATTTTTCAAGAAGGAATTACAAAAACACTTCTAAATTTTGACATAATTACATGAATATATGAGTTTATTCTATAATTACGAATATTCTACTCAACATTTCGTCATTATTGTATTTATACCCTTTGCCATTAGATCTCTTCCATTAGTGTAAAATGGTCAAAGTTGAAAAATCCATACAAAATATGATGTTCGACTAATGCAACCGTTTGCAATAATTTAATATATATATATATATATATATAATATGATGTCATGATTCAAAGTTGATTCAATGAATTGTTGTGATATGAGGACCTATGTGCAATTCACTTTGATAAGACATCAATTTTGGCGACCATTGGTGTTCATGTTTCTTATAGATGCAAGACAAACAATATTTCACCCATTTGTGGCCATTAGAGTCGTATAGTGGTGGAGACAATATGCTGCTATGTCTTCATTAAACTACTTAATATTAGGTATACTTTACCCTCGGACGGATGCGATTGAGGCTAGGTGTTGTCATTCCCCCTTGAACAACACGACTTCTGCAAGGTATCATGTGATTGCGATTGGGTGCTACCTTATCCCTGTTGAGTCATAATGTGGGACCACCTATTTGTGAAATAATCCCATAAAAGTATACTTGTGGAGCTATTAGGGGAGCAACCAACTTGTGGAGCTGTCCCGAATATCAAAGTAGTGGCGAAGGTGAAGTATTGTCATGTTATCTTTAAAGCTACCCAATGTTACCATCCTTAATGTTTTATAGACTTGTGTCATGTATTGTTAAATAGTCTTGTATTGATCAGCTGTAGAACACTTTTTAGTTTATGAGTTTGTTGTTATTGAGGTAGCTTGTGTTTGTTTGGTCGAATGCACTCGAGTTGAATAAGATCCCCATTTGCCCTTCAAGTTTTGTAACTCACAAGTTAAAAATAAATAAATTTTTATTAGAGTCCAACTGACATTTGGAAATAAATAATTATCAGCATCAATATTACTTAAAAAACATGAAAGAAAGCAACCAAAAAACAAATATACTTGCAATTTAAAAAGTTCCTAAGAGATATGATAGGTAGTTCTACTTTTATTTATTTATTGAACAAGTAGTTCTGCTTTGAAGGGGTTGTAGATGCCATTGACGACTTCTGTCCCTAGTGACCCAATTTGATGGTCTTCTCGTAACAAGTTCAAGCGTTCTACTGGCGTTCACGTACTTATCCCACTCCATTGGTGTCAAAAATTTCATTGTCAAGTGGTGAGTAGACATGATTACTTTCAGGTCATTAAAGGTGAATCACCCCAACACCACATAGTAGACTGTAAGGCAATTGATGACAAGAAAGTCTGCAAGGGTAGTTGTCTGTCGGCCTAATTCTCCTAAAGCTAATGAGAGATTTATGTATCCTAGTGGTTTGCTGAGTCCTTAGTGAACCCAAGTAAGGATTTAGATGCTAGTTTCAGTTAGTCCAATATATAGCCCATGTGTTCATGGGTCTTTTTGTACAACATGTTAGCTGAACTTCCATTGTTTACTAGTACGCGACGGATATTGATGTTGTCGATGGTGGCATTAATGATAAAGGCACCATTGTAGGGATGACGAATCCCTATTGCATCCACCATCTTGAATGTAATAGGCTTTGTGCTCATTCTAGCTTGTTTTGATGGTTTCTCATTTACATGAAAACCAGTTAGAGGGTGAAGGTACATTTACTTGTAATATATCGATCATGCAACCAGTTAAAGGCTCATATAATATGGGGTTCCTCATGTATGGTACGAATTTCCCTTACTGTTGGAGGTGCCTCTTAAAAAGCATATGCTAGCTGTTGATTGGTTTTTGGGCAAGCAACATATTCTCACAGTTTACCTCTTCTGATGAAGTCTTCAATAGTGTCTTTGAGCCCATAACATTCTAAGGTTGTGTGGCCAACCTTATTGTGATAATGATGAAACTTGTTTGGATTTCTAGAGGCGTTGATGGGGTTGAGGTTTTCAAAATCCTCCTAACTCCTTTTGACCATATAAATTCTTTCTGAAGTATCGGTCAATTCAACATAACCATTAGATATTCTCCATTACCTCAATTGTATATAAAGTTAATGGGTTTGGGCTTGTAATTGAGTCTTGGAAAGTCTAGTTTTTATGTGCATTTTATTACCGCTGGGCCAATATTACTGCTCTTATTTTTACCATTACAATATATCTATGTATAGTTTGATAATTGAAATATATACTTCGAGTTTCATCATACACATTTTATAAACATACGTGAAAATGTTTATTTTATAATAAGGATAATCCTGCTTTTTTCTTTGTGATTTAACGTAATTACTAATTGGCCCGCATAGCTTTGGAGAATTCCATCTTACTCCCTACCTTTACTGAAATGATTGAATGATAAAAGTGTCTTTATAGTTTTGTTTTCTTATATTAACAGGCAAACTTTAATTTTTAAAGTTAACTTTAATGGTAAAAGATTTTTTGGATACTTTATATATTATATACGAGTATTTGATTTATTTTATAAATCAATAAGAAAAATATTAACGATTTTTTAAAATATTGAGGGATTTGGACAAACTATCAGAGGAAAAATTAAGATTATTCTTTAGTAATATCACGAGCGTAAAATAAATACTGAAACTGTGCAAGATCCAGACGAATTGAGCTTCGGTTGAGATTATTTTCCTATAAAAGTTTCATTCCACAATATCGAGTATTTACATATTATTTTTGAATTTGAGAAATATTTTGAACCCCTGCAGAATTTAATTATGCCAACGGCACAACCACATTAGGCTGGGTGTGTTTATTTGTAAAATATTGAAAGACAACAGAGTTGATAAAATTAAACGAGGAGAGCGGGGGGTGCGAAATTTGAAGTTTAAATGGAGAAAGAAAACAAAAAGTGAGGTGGCTGCCGGCCTGTGAGATCAGATCTGATGAATTAGTATACTTGGGGGGAGACTGAGGAATTAGAATTTGAGTTGTGTAGACAAAAAAAATGTCAACAGTGCAGGCAGAGGCGATAGTGGAGTGGCTCGAGAAAGAGATGGGTTACAGGCCACTGGGCCCGTACAGTTCGAGTGGCAGCAAGTCTCACGCGCCGTCGATCGATTCGATTCGGAAGATTTGTCGGGGAAACATGATACCGGTGTGGAGCTTCTTGACGAAGAGAGTGAAATCGGAGAAAACGGTGGAGAATAGAAGGAAGAACATAATGGTGCATGGAGGAGGAGGGGGAGGAGGGCGGAGGAAAGAGAAGATTGTGGGTGGGAGTGGTAGTAGTGAGAGTAGTAATTATAGGGAGGAGGCTTTGAATGAGAGAGAGTCTGCGGCCAAAGAAGTCGAGAGGTTGAGGAACATCCTCTCCAGACAACGCAAGGAATTGAGAGCTCGAATGTTGGAGGTTTCTAGGGAGGAGGCTGAGCGCAAGAGGATGCTCGATGAACGCGCCAACTATAGGTTTGCCAATTTCCTCTCAAAAGCCTTTGTATATGCTATTTTGAATTGGTGTTTTAAGTTTTTAGTTGGAGTTGGACGTGTATGTCTTGGCACTCAATGTAGTAGTCTTCGTTGATGAATTTTTGGTTATAGTATTTGGGAGTCTGAACTGTAGGTGCTATGAAAAGCGGTCAGATACTTGTAAAGGAAAACTGGTGATCATATTTCTGATAAGGGTTTTGCTGGCTTATTGGTTTGGGTAAGGTTATCCAAATTAGTTTCTTCGATAACAACTTGTGGATTGGTTATAACCGCGGTTGTTGAATAATCTTACAACCAATCCAAAGGTGGTTATTGAAGATTTTTATTGAGTAACCTTACTTAGACCACTAAGGTAGCCAAACCCACCCCATTTGTTAATTATATTTCCACAAGACAGGTATGGGGATTGTGTTGAATATTGTTTCCTGTGGTGCAGGCATAAACAGGTGACGTTGGAGGCTTATGATCAACAATGTGATGAAGCAGCAAAAATATTTGCTGAGTATCATAAGCGTCTGCGTCAATATGTCAATCAAGCACGGGATGCTCAAAGGACAAGTACTGACTCATCTGTTGAAGTGGTTACTAGCTTGGCTGCAAATAGTGAGAAGGAAGCTGTTTATTCAACTGTGAAGGGCACTAAGCTGGCAGATGATTTTATACTCATTGAAACAACTCGAGAAAGAAATATACGGAAAGCTTGTGAATCTCTTGCAGCACATTTACTTGATAAAATACGCTTTTCATTTCCAGCGTATGAAGGAGTTGGTATCCATTCAAATCCTCAATTAGAAGCTGCAAAGCTTGGCTTTGATTTTGAGGGTGAAATACCTGATGAGATTAGAAATGTTATTGTAAAGTGCCTGAAGAGTCCTCCTCAATTACTTCAGGCAATCACTGGGTATGCTTTACGGTTGAAAACTTTGATTTCTCGAGAAATCGAGAAAATTGATGTTAGGGCTGATGCAGAAACCTTAAGGTATTACTACTATTTCTCATTTTATAGTTATTTTATGTTGCATATTCTATTCATAGTGATTTCATGACCTGGATCACTATCTTGAGATAAATTACATAGTAGAGATCCTGGAAAAAGGAAAAAAGACCTATGTGATATGATGGTATAAGGTGCAGTTAACTAAAAGAAAGTTCTAATTTATAATATACTTGTTAGGAAAAGTTTTCAGAGAACACATCGAAAAAAATTTGGCTTGTTTCCTTTTTAAATGATTGACCTGTTTGGGGGCTCTACATTGGAATTTGAGTTTTCAATTCTTTTGATTATTTAAAGTACATTTAAGTTTGTGCACCGATCTGCAGGATCACAATTGGGATCACATTTGTTACAGTTATACTGTATGATCATCTTTGCAAAGTTGTAATGAATATTCTTATGGATTTCTGCCACTCATTATTTACTTTTATATTTCCTTCTCATATTTCAATCTGGCTGGTGTGAGTTATGCTGTCATTTTCGAGATGATGGATTTTATGATAAGTTTTTGGCTTCAAGAATAGGGATAATGAATATTTGATGTGGATATGGCTCGCCAAAAGTTCGTCAATTGGTTAATATGATGTATGTTGAATAGGTGAGAGATATCGATATTGATGCTCCTTCAAGATTTTACTTTCCTCTAATAAATTGAAGCCTTACTTGCTAACTGAGGCTGGAAAGAATTGATAGATTTTAGTTTGGTCAGGAACTGGGTCATGCAATAGATGGAAGTTAAGACTATATAGCAAAAAATCCAAGATTTCATTTGAGAAGGCTACAACTCAAGTAAGAGTGGCATCTATCCTGAAGTAAGCTAGCAATATAGTTCATGACTTCATGGTCTAGAACAAGTCTTGTTGATCAAATGTTGGCTTTTGGTATTGGGAGTATCTGGAAGCAGGTTTTTTTGCCAATAAAAGTGCCCTAGCCTTAATTCAACCAACCTTCGGAGGTGTATGATGCATTTTTGTATACTTTTAGAATGTTCTTACATCACCCTCCTTTAAAAGAAATCACAACTTTGTAGCAGACCCGTGTGACAGAAATGAAAAGAAACACACATGTAGCTAAAAGCATGAACTTTGTACTTTGGCTTGTGCCATTCTTTTTTCTTTTTCCTCCCTTTCTTTTTTTATAATTTACATTTTGTTCCATGCTGTATTTTCCATGATTTCTGCGACTACTACAATCTAAAGATCTCAGTTAATACTATTTCATTTTACAAATATTATTTTGGTCTTGGTTAACTTCTACAGTTGCTTTGTCAATCTGAACTCCTCTTTTGTTGGATTGATTGATTGATTTATTTTTTAATTTTTTAATTTACTGATTAGGTACAAGTATGAGAACAACACAGTGATGGATGTTTCTTCTCCTGATGTGAATTCACCCTTAAACTATCAACTTTATGGTAATGGGAAGATTGGAGTGGATGCATCTTCCAAAGGAACTCAAAATCAGCTTCTTGAAAGACAGGTCTCATTCTTGTCAATTAACAGCTTCAATTTGGTTAAGTTGTCTTCTAGGCTTTGTTAAGTTATATTGGTCCTTATGCAATTTTCTGTTATAACATGAAGTTGTACTTCTATATCTTGTCATTTTTCTGTGCTATGCTCATATTTTTCCCTTCTCCTTCAAAGTGCCTATAATTAATTGCTATAGTGGTTAAGGCATGTTTGGAGCTAAACACATTGTTGCCTAATTAGCTAGTAAAAATTTGGAGGATGATTGGTTTGGTTTTATTGTGTAGCCTTTCATTTGCTTCTTATGTCTTTGGAGTTCTGCTCAGTATTTATCTTTTGGGGTTGTAAATTGATAACTAGTATATGTTATCCTTACAGAAAGCACATGTTCAACAATTTTTAGCTACTGAAGATGCACTCAACAGAGCTGCAGAAGCTAGGGACTTGTGTCAAAATCTTATGAAACGTTTACATGGAAACGGGGATGTAATCTCATCACACTCAATTGTGGGAAGCACATCACAGAATGTTGGTAGTCTTAGGCAATTTGAGGTAATTCACTGATGATTTAGGCTTATTAGCTACCAGTGTTTTGGGTATGTTTAATTTTTCATATCTTTTTCTTTTTTTCCTTTTTCTTTTCTTTTTAGCATTGAATGCCTTAATCTAGTCAAGATTCTGTTTTATAGTATTTGTATCTTGATAGAGACATAGGAGTTTTGAAGATTCTCAAGGAGATGAAGTTCAGTCTCTTTGGGAAACGTCTCATTTTGGGCCTCTCCATGGGCATCTACTTTGCTGGTTGTTTTAATTTTTTTCCTTCCTCTTTCCCTTTATGCAGTAAATTTAGGTGGTAGTGATGTCCTAGAGTTTTGGTTTCTGGTGGTTTAAAGGAGCCCACTTGGCTTTTGTTCAGTGTAATTTTTATTACTCGTCTTTTTGCTATGTGGGAGTTTTTGTTGTTTCTAATTCTTTCTTCTATTGCATATTCTCTCCTTTTTTCAATATATTTGTTGTTTCTGATTAAATAGAAAATGAAACTTGCTAAGATTTGACTTTTTGGTTGGATCTTGTTTTGATAGGTGCTAATATATGGTTGGTTTGGTTATAGCATATTAATATTAGTTGGCCTAGGGAAGATTCAAAAACCAGCTCCATGTTTCTGTGAAACACTTTTTTTTTTTCCATAGTTTGCTAAAATAACTGAAACGGTATCTGTTGTCTCGAAAAATACCAAATCAGTTACTTAGATCAAACTTCTGGTTTTTAGTTCAATGGTCAGGGGTGTATCATTCTGTATGCTATAGAAAATATATATTAAAATTAATAGTAAAATAATATTAAGAATTAAAATAATAAAGTAACCATTAAAACATGATGAAAAATAAAAAATAACATCAAAAGAGAGTAAATAAAATGATGAATTTAAAATTTAATAAATGAAAAATAAAAAATTAAACTAAGTTAATCATTAAAATATATTAAACTTAAAATGATAAAATTTGTAATGAAAATATTTATCATTACAAAAAATTTTTGAAAATGTAATACAATTATAACAGTCAACTCTTACTCTTTATGTTGATAAAAGGAAAAGAATTTTTTGGAAAAGGGAACCCACCTTCCCTCATTTTCTTTCTCTCTTTCCCTAGGAAAAGGAAAAAAACAGATTGTTATCAATTTCCCACCAACTGAATGCAATTAAAGTAGCCACCACCATTAGCACCAACCATTCACCTAACCTATAGTGACGACTTGGATCCAATAGACAAGGAAACAAACAAAAGTGAAAAATACGAACAACCTTTCCTGCAAACACGTAGCCATAAGCGAAGCAAAGGGAAAGATGGGAAAATCAAAGGGAATTGACCATGTAGCACAACACTGCCAAATCTACTTTAAAGTCACTTTAAAATAGAAAAATGAAACTGGTTTTAAGAATTCTTATAATGAAATGGCACATTGTCTGTGCATGAGAGTTTACAGAATTGATTCAACAAAAGTGAGCAAGTCTAGTGTTATTTTTGTTTGAGGTGAGATTGAGTGATTTTGCCTATTTAAAAGCAGCTAAATTCAATCATTACACCAACGTTGTGGAGGATATCAAACTCCATTTTAATTCTCAAATAATGACTTCCTAAAATGTTTATTTGGGACCATTGATTACAATTATTCATTTTTAGTCGATCTTTCTTCGATGATTTGATCCGCTAAAATAAATGATTGTAATTAGTGATCCTAAAATAAAATCTTAGGATGTCCTTATTATAAAAGGACCCTACACACACACACAAACTTTTGTAATATATTTTATGCTAAATATTATCTTAATTTTTGAAAGGGTATTGCTGTCTTTTCAAAAGTCAAACACAATAAATCTATTTGAGTAACTGGCACTAATGGCGGGGACTCTTTTGGTTATTTTTTGAAAGTTAGGGGCTAAAATATCATGGGTTTGAAGCATCAGGGACCAGTTTTATCAAATTTCCTGAAATTGAAAAACACGATTTCTTGTGAATGGGGACATTTTTGGAATTTTGCCTTGACCTTAACTTTAATAGTACAAAGTTAATGTCAATGGTGGTCAAACTAGGCCTCATCTAGGCCTAATGCCACTCTGAACCTCTGCAGCTATAATCCATTATGTTTCTTGGCTGTGTCTGTGCTGTCACATGAGCAGTTGCTCCAGACTAATGTAATAGGGGTTTTTCTTTTAAATTTGATACATGTAAAGTGGAAATGGGGTTCCTCTTTTGGACCCCTTCTGTACATGTATGGAGTATGGAATAGCAGTAACTGGATGGGTTTAAACAAGTCCAGTTTGCATTCTTCTTTTCACATTGAGTCTCAAGTTTTTTGTAGCTGATACATGCTTCATACTCGTTTTGCTTGTTATAGTCCATGAAGCGGTTGCGCTGTGCTTGATTGCTTTACAATGTTGGAATTTTATATGCTGTTTAGGTGCTAAACTGTCTGGCTAGTATATGGTAAT
Source organism: Litchi chinensis (assembly GCA_019925255.1). Classification (NCBI taxonomy): domain Eukaryota; kingdom Viridiplantae; phylum Streptophyta; class Magnoliopsida; order Sapindales; family Sapindaceae; genus Litchi; species Litchi chinensis. Next base: position 16,171,263 of record CM034475.1, read on the forward strand.
AGCTTTTTGGACATCACTTTTTCTGATTTTTCAGGATGATTATTACTTTATAGAAAATAACTTATTGGATATACTGGCAAAATAGCTTATTGGATATGCTGGCAGCACATTTAGGCTATATTACTTTTCCCTAGTAATAGTTGTACTTATTGATATATAATTTAATAGAAACTGTAGTCCAGATGTAATAGAATAGTTAACCATAATTCTTGGGATTTGTCTTTGAGTTGGGTTGGTGGGAAACTGAATTTTTTATGCTGTAGCATTGAAGTTGATGCCTTAAAACCCAAAAGCAAATGTGACTGTGCCCTACAAGTGGAATTGCACAAACCCTGTGATGGTCTTGTCTCAATTATCTTGGGCTACACTATTGTTTTGAGATAATAAAAGCTTAGTAGTTGATATGAAAAAAAAAGAGACTGTTGACATGTGAATGTATGACTAACTTTTCTTTTTCTTTTTCTTTTTCTTTGTGCAGTTGGAGGTTTGGGCCAAAGAAAGAGAAGCCACTGGATTGAGAGCAAGTTTGAATACTTTGATATCTGAAATACAACGATTAAATAAATTGTGTGCTGAGAGGAAGGAAGCTGAGGATTCTTTGAAAAAAAAGTGGAAGAAGATTGAAGAGTTTGATGCTAGAAGGTCTGAACTTGAAATCATATATACTGCTCTACTCAAAGCTAATACGGTGAGCATCTATTTTTAATATATCTGGCTAACATGGTGAGTGTCTATTTTTAATGTATCTAATTGTGGCATTGACTTAAAATACTATGCTAGAAACAATCTCTAATTCATCTGTTGTAAAAGATACTGTAATAAACTAATTAATTTATAACACACTCATGTATGACCATTGGTCTACTTGTTTGTGATTCCTGTTTGAGAAATAGTCGTGAGTTATTTCATTTTTACTGTTTTTCTGCTTGATGATTTCTATGTCTTCAGCATCTAGGCGATTGAACTTTGATTTTAAAGTCAAGTTTCCGATATTAAGTGGATTGGTCTCTTGAAGATATACCAGTCTTGCACAAACAGTGTTGGTGAGGGGGATTAATCCATAAACCCTTTGCTTCTGCTGCAAAAGATTTAACTATCTGGAAGATCCGCTAGTCATAAGTTCTCCAAATTTCTTGAAAAATTGATTTGTGTCATATTAATATGGTTCGATGTGTCTTGTAATTAGAAATCTGTTTCACCTTTTCAGTTTGCAATTAGAAAAAGAAGTGAGCTGGTCTTGAGTGTTGCTGGTAGATATTCTTATCAGGATGTTTTGCAGTTGATGTTCACACATAGCTAACTCCGTTCTTAAGTTATAATTTTTCGAGTGGTTTTTATGAATCCCATTTTTGATGTTTTCTGACAATGATATTTATCGTTGCAGTGCAATGCTGCATTTTAAAATAATCTACTTGGTGTCATTGTTGGTTTTTTCTTTCAGCATCACTTTTTTCTTTTTCATATCTCTTTTGAATACACTCAATTAATAAATGATAAGTTATTCTTATTATGATTTTATTCGCCTTGTAGGATGCCGCTGCTTTTTGGAATCAGCAGCCATTAGTCGCAAGGGAGTATGCATCAAGCACCATCATTCCAGCATGCACAGTTGTTGTGGACATTTCAAATGAGGCAAAAGATCTTATTGATAAAGAAGTTTCTGCCTTTTATCGAAGTCCTGATAATGCCCTCTACATGCTTCCATCAACCCCACAGGTAAGTGACGAATAATATGTAAGACAGTGACTGTATAATTTGTTGTTTGATCATAAATGATGTCTGTTTATTACAGTTAGTAGCAATCTCTTATGTGCTCTCTCTCTCTCCTTCATTTCTCAATCAAAGTTTTTGATTGTTTTATTGATTAAGAGATTTGTAGTGTTTTAGGTTCATCTTCGGGATTTATAAGAGCAATTTATTATAGTTCAGAAGCTGACTGATGTTGATAATATAATTCACGATCTTAGATATTAATTAGCCATTATATTGCATCTTTGTTGAGGATGTATGATGCTTTTTGTATAAATCTTGTTGATCCAATTTCCACGATATATTACCTTCTTAACAAATGAAAGATTGGACTCCCAGTTCAATCAACTAACAAACACAACATTAGAAATTGAATTTATGGAGCCCATAAACATTAAGCTTTATTTGCGGGACTTTGAGAATTTTAATTAGAGTCAGACCTGCTGTTGTTTTAGCTTTGACCCCCCAGTTTCACCTTGGTCCATCCAGTTATTTGCTTTCTTGTCAACTTGTAAAACTAGGCTACTTCAGTTTGTAACCCATATTTATGTTGTTTTTCTTAATTATGGTTTCTATTGTTGGTTCATCATGAGTGAATATGTTGATGATAATTGACTACTGTTTCATGGGATTTTGAAAAAATGAATCATTTGGTTTTTGATTAATTAAATTTAGGCACTATTGCACATCTGGCATTGCACAGTGTATGGGCAAGTTGATATCCTAATTTGCTTTGTATATATGCATAAATTTTATCAGATTGATCTATCTTTTTGCTTAAAACATGTAGTAAAGGGTTTAATTAGGCTTTGCTTGTAGAAAGGATATTCCTTTTGTGTTTCATTATGCAGTAATTATGTTCCCCAAGGAAGTTTGTTTGTGCTTCACTTTTACTTTACTAGAAAGCAATTATATTGTGTTTTCTTTATTCGTATCTTCATTCAGTCCTGCTGCATTATTATTATTGATTATTACACAATATTAAAACAGTTAAGAGACTGTTCATAACCACTAGATCCAAAATGTAAATTCATAATAAGGGCCAATAAAATTGTATTAAGTACTTTAACACATCTCACCGGATGCAAGAATGATGGCTTGTCATGTGGCCAAGTCCGAACATGGATTTCAGTTGTTCATAATAAACACAATTCAATTATGTCGATGTCGGGGGACTTGAACCCAATAACTCTTGATAAAGTTGGCTCTCACAGCATATAGATAGATAGATAAGGATGCATATAGTAGTATTTGAAGTCTCTAACCAAGACCTCAAGGAACTCTTGTTTACATCCCCTGGTTTCAAACATCAATTTCTGCAGATAAATTATATGTCTTTTGGTTTCACTTATTTATTGTATAATTTGCTGTCAGGCACTTTTGGAGGCCATGGGTACTAATGGATCTACAGGTCCTGAAGCTGTTGCTGCTGCAGAAAAGAATGCTGCTCTAGTGACTGCAAGAGCTGGTGCTCGGGATCCATCAGCAATTCCATCCATATGCCGTGTTTCTAAAGCCCTTCAATACCCTACTGGTGAGTTTTTGTTTTATATTTTGCAGTCTGGAAACATGCCCTATATAATAGTTGTGGGCCTCTTGTCTTGGTTTTAGACATAACTGAATTTGGAAAAATTGATGTCTGAGGTTTCTATGCATAAGATTTTCTGCTGCATATTTCTTAAACTGAATGACCAACAATCTGGAAGAATCATAGCATTTGAAAATTCAGTTCGAGTAAAGGCTGATTATGAATATTTTGATATTGTTAGATGAAAACATTAATTAGAAATTCTGAGGAAATAAGTAATAGTATTTTCTTACAGAAGAGTAATAATATGAACCTTTCTAGGGATTTTCTTCTTAATTTTTGTGTTCGTCATTAGTAATTTTCATTTATTCTGTTTCAGTTAGTAGTCAGTATAGTTGTTTAGGTTCAGATGTTGTCAGGCTGTCCAGTTGCCATGCTTAGGCATGGTGGAAAAGCAGTTTAGAACCCTTGAAGCAGACAAATTCAAGTGAGATGAGTCCCTTGAATTCAAGGGACTCTAACACCAGAATTCAAACTGTTAGGAAAGGGCTTAAGCTTTCTATACGTTACAAAAGGAGAATTAATACATCTATAATGCATTAAATAATTTATTGATATGCTACTTTTAGTATCTAACTGTCTCCCTTTACTTTCAGTCTTACTCTTAGCTCAACTTGCTTGGTTGGACCAATGGAGTTTCATTCTTGAAAAATTTTCAAACAAATAAAACTGTATATAATTATCATAATTAATGGAAGGACTGTCATTGGAGCATGTTGATAACATGTGATGTCCTCTTAAGACTAGGTTATCTGCATGGTATATGCTATTCTCCATTGACCAGTGGAGGATCAATTAAAAATCTCTTCTAGAAGATGCTTTTGACACTAGTTTGAGTAGCAATTGTGGATAATTAACTTTCAGTGGTGTAGAATTATATATTACTCTTAATTATTGGTCATTGTGCCTCTCTTCTAGTTGTAGATTTCACTCTGCAGAAAGTGGCTCGATGCTTTGTTCTTAAATTCTGATTGACTGTAATTTGGTGGCGATGAAATAATATCTTGTGAAGAAATGTGGAACTGGCACATGGATTTGTATACAAACATTACATGCCAAATGAGTGTGTGCATGTTGTATCTTTTGATTTCATTTTTTGTCAATTGAATGACTTGTCCGTTATACATAGGTTTGGAAGGTTCAGATGCTGGCTTAGCGTCAGTGTTAGAGTCCCTTGAGTTCTGTTTGAAGCTTCGTGGTTCTGAGGCTAGTGTGTTAGAGGACTTGGCTAAGGCTATCAATTCGGTCTATACACGGCGGGATCTTGTTGAAAGTGGTCATTCATTGTTAAATCACGCATATGGTGCTCAACAAGACTATGAAAGGTAATATTGAAGATGGCCCTTATTGTATTTTGGTGTTAGGGTCATGTGATTATTAAAAGACTCACAAAAAATTATTTGTTTATTTTAATGTCTATTTGTTTGTTTGTTTTCATTAAATTTAATCAAAATTTGTGTATAGTTATTTCCCAAGCCCATTTTAGGTTGCATTAGGGATGTCAATGGGACAAGAATCGGGTCGGGATATCGTTATTGGTCCTTGAACCCAAATGTAATTAGGATTCTCGTCCTCGTCCCAATCCTCATTGAAGATGGGGTTGAGGAATCCATGTTTGGGGAGAGGGCTCCCCAAACTTTTTTTTATTGTAAATAATAATTGTCAATCCCGATTTACGGAACAATAGTAAAGAATATAAATAATGTTTCATTCATAATGTATGGATATCGCATTGTTCAATCTCAATAAAAGTGAAATTGGTTGAATTGAAGCTCGTGCTATGCATTGGTTGAATTGAAGTCCCTACCATGGATTGGTTTAATTGAAGCTCATGGCATGCATTAGTTGAATTGAAGCTTATGTCATGCATTGGTTAAATTGTATAGAGCCTCTTGTCATGCATTGGATGAAGTGTGTAGAGCTTGATATTTTGAAAAATTAATATTATAAGATTGTAAAATTATGGAACCCCACAGGGCAAAACTGGACGGGGACCGATATACGTTTTTACCCCAAAGCAAAATGGGTTGTAGCATTTAATCTTGTTCCCACCACTCTAATTATCATGTACCAAATCTGTGCCAAACAGGGCAAGTCCTCACGGGGCCCTGTACTAGTGGGGGTTTTTGACGTCTCTAGGTTGTATAAAGAAAGGTGAAGACTTTGGCTGAGGTCTGTGTTAGTTTAAGTTCTGATTGCTGTTTTCTTTTTTGTTCTCACCTTTTGGCTCACCAGGGCTTGGTTTGTGCTAGTTTTTGGACATAGTTGTACATCACTTAAACCATCTGACCATTCACATGCATTATTAAATCTGTGATGTGTTTGCAATTTTTTTCTTCCTTACTATCCATATATAGTCATTTTCCAGTGTAGGATCCTTGACAAGAAAGTCTTGACCAATGCTTTAAAGATCTTGATTGAAGCTTTGAAAGTCTTATTCTTGTAACAACCCACCCCATGAAGACTTTCAAAGCTTGGATCAAAACCTTTAAAGATTTTATCAAAATCTTCGTGTGGGGCCTCTCTTTTTCTGTATCTGGGTGCAAATCTCAGCCGCTGAATTGCAATCAATGGCATTTAGGAAAGTTATTTTGTCTTGTAGTGAACTTCTTGTGTAAGGAGTTGAAGTTTGTATTGTCAGAAAAAAGTAGACATCCTCACTTCTAGAATTTTTGTTTTATTTTCTCATGTTTAGTTTTAATTTTCTTTGTATGTGAAAATGTTATAACACTTTGCAGGACAACCAATTATTGTTTAAAATTGGCTGATGAGCAAGAGAAAACTGTCATGGACAAATGGTTGCCTGAACTTAAAACTGCAGTTTTGAATGCTCAGAAATGCTCGGAAGACTGCAAATATGTTAGGGGTTTGGTGAGTAACAACCATTAAATTTAGAATAGGAGCATTGTTATTGTAATCTACATTTTGTTAGTGATGTCCTACCTTACTGTTTCCTTTTTAGCTAAATTATTTTCTGTATAAATCTTTAAATTGTAATTTATACTGCAGCTTGATGAGTGGTGGGAGCAGCCAGCATCTACAGTGGTTGACTGGGTTACAGTTGATGGGCAAAATGTTGCTGCCTGGCATAATCATGTGAAGCAGCTTCTTGCATTTTATGACCAAGAGCTATAAACTTTTTGCACTTTGCATTACAAAATCTTTTCCTATATTCTTCTCTACATATATGGTCTTTACCACCTTCATGTGCATATGAGAAAAATACTGACACTGGAATGCCTCTTGAAGGAGTTTTCGATACCATGATAAGTGAAGATATCTGTCTGAAATTTCACTTTGGTATTCAGGGTAGCGGGGTGTGCTGGGATACAGTTGAGTGCAAAATGAAAACTTTCATTTTTAGCCTTGGTTTGATGGTAGAGGAGGGTGTTTGCTTTGGGTTCTGCAATCAGGAAGTTGAGGAACAAAGAACCATCTCTCTTTATTCATGATTTGTTGTATAGTTTCGTTTCGTTCAAAATAATCATTTTGTATCTTATGTAATCTGTAGTTCTTGGTCATGAGTGTCTTTTGATTAATTGCGTTGAAAAGGTTGTGTGAAATGACTGATTAGATTGAAACTTGATTATCATTTCTACAATCTGTTCAATATAAACTAATGTTTTAAAAGGTGAAAGGTAAGGTTAAATGAGACAATTATCTTGAGACAATTGAGACCATCTTCTCAATTAGAAATTAAAAAAAAAAAGTATAAAAAATAGAAAAAAAAAATTTAATTTACAAAATCATCTATGACATTGAAAAAGTTGGTAAAAATCAAAGTTAGAAACATTAATGTCAAATATAATTATAAGTGATGGTTAACATGATGAAAAAATTTAACACAATAAAAAACTATAATTACATGAAATATTAAGGGTTGTTTAATAAAAATGATGATATAATATTTTATAAATATTAATAAAATCAAAACCTATGTAAACAAGTCAAATCCCTTTTCTCTCGTTCTCGTCATTCCCTGTTGTCTCTCTCAACTGGCTCTCTCTGTCTCTCCAAAGCCCATTCATTGCCCTCTCTCTCTCTCTCTCTCTCTCTCTCTCTAAAAACAAACTCGCTACGTTGCCATTCTCGCCAAACTAAAGTGTTTTGGAGATTTTGTAAATTTGAGTAATGAAAACCATGATAAACATGTAATGCTAGTCTTTCCGTTTGGATATCATGTTTATTTACTAAATTTCGATACCAGTTTAATCTGTGAAAAACATATGTTTATTGCTGCAGAGCAATGCTTTGGGATGCCAGGAGAAGCCAGGATGCTTTAAAACCAGAACCAGTGGCTGAGTTAGATGGACACACGGGGTTCAGTTACACTATTACACATGGACCCATACAAAATTTTTACTGGGGGGCCTGAAGATTCTTGCATCAGCATTTGGGAAACCGACATCGGTGAGCAAACAAATTCCTTGAATTGCAGTTCTCCTGAGGAGACGATACCAACTCAGGGTGTTCAGCAATAGCCGTCGTAAAATGGATGTCGAATTGTGATTGGTAACTATAGTGAAGAACTTGGACACTTGCTGTTCAAAGACTTCTCTTATGCTACTTGTCCTGTACCGAAACATGAAGATGAAAATGATCCAAAGTTTTGGGGTGCTCGTTCTTATAGTGATACTGATGAGTCAGAGTGATGGTCTGTCAGCATTGATCGTCTGTATCAAGTTTTTATATCATTATATGTTTATTTATATGCTAATGTAGTAATATGTTCTGTGAAATATTATGGGAAAGTGCTGAATATCTGATGTGTCATCAAATAGACGTATATTATCTTTACATTCATCACAAAAATTGCATAACTAGTCAAACTTGAATTTCCAACAAGCATATTTTCTCTATGAGAAGTCACACAAACGTGCATTTCCTTGGTTGAAAAGTCACACAAACGAGGTTTTATTGATTCAAGATCTTTATCCTTTGAACTGCCATTCCCTGCGACACATCGGACAATGTGCTTGAGGAGTTCGTGAATTTACCCATTTCAAGATGCAATGGAGATGAAATGCATGGTTGCAGGCACCCCAAACTGCAAGCAAATACAGATCATTAGTCCTTGTTACAGAATATTTCAATACATATGGTTCTCACCATCAGGCTTTAAATGTTTCAAAACTGAACACACATGAAATGTCAAGAGTGCAGTAGATGAGATTACAGATGTAAGTGTCGGTTGCAAAGATGAATCACAAATTCTGATTATACATGTGAAAAAGGATACGGACACATTAAACAAATGTGGGCAATCCAAACAAGGTTCAAGCTAAATGCAAGTAATTCGTAAAAGGAAACAAAGAGGAAATCTAAATTGTACAATTGGAAAAGAATTAGTTGGCTGGTCATTTCATTATATATAGAAATCTGAGTATTCAAGAGACTATCTCCTGAGATGCCTTATCAACTAATCATATTACAAAATCACTAATATCCAAAGAGAAGAATCATACTATATTAAGAACTTTTCAATCATATTCTAGCAAAGAAACTCAATTCAAGAAATTCACAACTACGACAAAGTGGTGAAGCATAAAAGCATGATTCAAAGCAAGTAACTAAGGTTAGCTACTTACTTAGCGGGCAGTCATCCCCAGGGAGTTTACAATCAGGACAACAACCATCAAAGGCCATCCTACATATCCCACATGTTTCATCTTGTGCATCCCATGTCCACGAAGCAACACCGTGCCACCTATGATTCAATAATGGACAAGAGTCATTGCTCTCCATCATGTGAAAACACAATTTATGATATAGATCACCATACTAAGCAAAAGATAATTAGCAACCATGAAAGGGTTAAGAATTCTTTAATTGGTTTCATCCAACCCTATGAATATCACATTTCAAATTACAAGTTTATCAATATTAAACTGAAGATAGATAGCATGAGATGAAGAAAACTTATTCTGTTTAATTCACAGTAGAATCCAAAAGGCAATATAAGTCAACAGAAAAGCTTCTATAAAGACAAAAAGCTCAAATTTCGTATCGGCAACATGGCTTCAAGTTCATATTTACAAAAGGTAACATATGTGTACAAATAAGCTTGACCAAATAGTAAACAAACTCAAAAAGAAATAACAGTTAACCACATATTATATCATGATTCACATAAGTATACGCATGATCACAACAACAAACTTTAAGTCAATATACATTCAGTTAAGTAACACTGATTAAACCTCTCAAAAATCATCATCCATGTGAAAAATGCTTTCCAGTATAGTCTTCGTACAGTTCTCCTAAACTAAAACAACCATTAAATCTATATGGTTCCTTTTATCACAATAAACACCGAGTATTATCCGAAATTTTCATGAACTGATCAAAGCTTATCAAGTTATCTATCAAACTAAACATACATTATACAATCAGTCCAAAAAGGACAAAACAACACAATGTCACTAAAAGGGATACGCGAAATCTTCACTTTCATTGTCTTCTCTTCTCCTGCAAAAACACCAATAACCCAAGCACCAAATCACACTCTTCACAACACAAAATCAAATTTCAAAATCCACACCAACCCCTTGAAAGTATATCACATGGGAAACAACCAAAACAATGCCACAGTTCGATCAAACACCAAAGCTCCCATTAAAGCATAAGACAAACAATCAAAGATAGAAACTTAATTCTACCAAACAAGCAAGCAATGCAGGAAATATACTATATACCATAAAAAAGTGAAAACTTTCCAAAGGGGGTCTGTTAGTTTCGACATATTTTCACAGCAACCAATCCAATAAGACATGACAACGTCAAATTCATAACAAAAACCCCACCTCTGACGAGAGAAAATTGTAGGGATTGGAGGTCTCAATTGGTGCATAAAACTTAAAAAATAAAATAAAATAAAATAAAGAGAGAGAGAGAGAGATGAGACCTGATGAGACGGTTGCGGTGACCGGAGAGTGAGAGAAACAAGTGGGTGGAAATTGAAATGTGAAGAGGACCAAGAGAATGAAGCAGGAACCCAACCGCAACAGGCCTGGTTTTGAAGAGAATGAGAATATGCAAATACGGTGTCGTCTGGAGAAGGGATAAATTAATTACATTAAATTTATTTGGCTTACAATCTTGGCATTTCAAATGATATTTGGTTTTGGAGTGTGTTAATATTATTATTATGTTTTGGAAAAAGAAAGGATATGTTATTTTTTATGTACAATAACTATGCATATTTGGTTCAAGAATTTAGTTGCTAGTCTTTTTTTTTTTTAATCACTTTAATATTAAAATCTAATAACCAATAAGCAGTCTTTGTATATTATATGTAAATGTGTCACTTATTAATCAATCTATAATCTCCACTATTGAAATTACACCACCTGACTTTGAGTTACACACAACTTGTAAAGAATTGCTGATCATTTCTATTTATTAATATCAATTGGGTTTTTTGATTTTTTTTTAAAAAAAAAACAAAAACAAAATGAGTAGGTAAAAGTCTATACATTTGAACTTAATGGGTTTTGTAATTGTTAACTCTGCAGTTGATATGCCCATTAGATTTCTATCTTCCAAGTAAATAGTTGTATCTTTTCAGTCATGTGTTTGCTTTGTAAATGCCATTCACTGATCCAGTGGGAGCCAAAAGAATTGGCTCATGTTTTGTTGCAACGGATCCTGCACATTTGGGTTAATAGTTGGTGCATACTGTGTTTTTGGATGTGAAGGGACACAACAGATGCAAAAACCAGAAATTTAGCAGTTACTGGTCAAGAACAAACCCAGAAGCACACAACTTGAAACAATGAAAATGTATCATATCATAATTTGTTCGCATGTGTAGTCCCAAATTTGAAGAAAACTAGTGTTACAGCTATATTGAGACTGGTTTCTAGTTTTGGCTATTCGTAGAACTCTATTTTGTTTGACCCTACTTAATGGAATTTGATCCCACTAGCCAAAGACGGTAGAATCAAACAAAACTGTAATTCACATGATTCACCACTCATTTCATCATACAAAGTTCAACAAGCAGATGAGCTCAAGAACAAGAATGGAGATCCTTGCATGATGTACAAAATATTTCCTGCTTGTTGGACAATTAAGCATAAATAATAGAACATATCTCCTATAACAACCAACATGTAGGAGACTAATGTATAGGATTCAAAACAACAATCACAATTTGATGGTTTGAATGAATGATCAAATTAAAAATCGGTAATACAGTTAATGTCAAGTGCATTATTAATGCTAAAAAAACTCTCATCTAGTAAATTGTAGAATTTTGTGACCAGAAAGGTGCCAATTATTGAAGTACATAAATGCAACTTCATATGGACCTTTTGTTAAAGATCCAACTTCAACCTACTTTGTGTCGTTAATATTCTAAATAGATATACAAAACCACAGTTATTAAATGCGTCATAGTTGAATGAAGCAGCAAAAGGGCAGACCCACCATTGGGCTAAGGGAGACACATGCCCCCTCAAAATTTTTGAAAAATTAATTAAATTTACTATATTAACCATTTAGTATTTAAATATATAAATATAATGTCGCAATATTACACAAGCACAGAATGATGCTAACGGTTGGGACTTGTGTTTTTCTCTGGTCCGTTGCACCATCTAAAAGTTTTTGCTTTTTATTTTTTATAGTCATTTAATATATTATATAGATAAAATGCTAGTTAGAAGCGCACACATAAAGGCTTTGATGGTTCCGCTTGTCTACCTTACTAAAGTGATCCAGGGTTTGATCCCCTTTTGTCTCGTAACTGCTTTGTTGGGTTTTTTTTTTTTTGGGTTTTTGTTCTTATGACATGGATCTTGTTTTCCTTTTTTTATATCCACCATGGTTCAATAATTTTTCCTATAAAAACATGTTACTTTTTTTCAAATTTTTTTCCCATTACATTTCATTTGTTTCTCTATCAAAACATGTTGTTCTCTCTCTCTCTCTCTCTCTTTCTTTTTCATTATTTAAAATTGATTTTCAAATTTAAAACATTTTTCACAAATTATTAAAATCATTTCAAATTATTATTTTTTTAATCTCAAACTATGTTATGTTTATACAAACTGGATGATAAAATATATAGTATTGTTTGATCTTAATAAATATTGATTTATCACGATTATTAGTGTGAATTATTTTTCTTTTATATAAACTATTTTATATGATAAAATACATCAATAAAAAAACTCATAAAAATTATAATTTGTTTTTATCTTTTATTTTATTTTATTTTACTTTGTTATAAATCACATATATTTATTAGATAAAAGATTATAAATGCAGCTTGATTAATAACTTTAATAATAAATATATATCCTTTGATTATATACATTTATTTGCAATGAATAGAAACTCCTTTCATAAGTGAGACATAAACCTAAATTAAGTTTTTTTTTTCTTTTTTTTTAGTAATATAAAATTTGAACTTTTTTCTTTAAGAAAATGAGAGTTAGTGCATAATCAACTCACAATTGGTATATTTTTGTTTTTATATTTGTATTAAGAATGTTATTTTTAAAATGTTTATTTACAATTTTGTAAAGGGTAAAACCATATATTCCCTACTGGTTGTGTATTTTAATTATTTTTATTTCATATAACATAATTTTAGTAATTGAAAGAAATATAATAAAAAAAATTTCATATAACTTAATTTTTTGATGTTATAATTATTTTATAAAAGTGTCCATTCTTATATAAATTTTTGAGCCCATCACTGGATATAGTAGAGGATGAGAAAAAAGAAAAGGAAAGTAGTTGTGAGTCAAGGCAGATGAAGACTTGGGTATGGATGATGTCTTGATAGACGACGGAGATGGTGGTTATGGTTGCCATGATCGGCGGTTGATGGAGAAGTAGAGCAAGAGGACACGTTATCGTCCAAGTAAGAGTTGGAGTCTGATGAAGAGGCAACACAAGCGTCGAAGATTTTATAACAAAGCGAAGTGGAAGTGGTCAGTTGACGAAGAGTCCAAAGTGGGTGATAATGATATTTGTTTTGTCTTTTTGTTTCGTCCGTTTGCTACACGCTTGTCTATTAGTTTTATATTATAAAGGGTCCCAAATGGTATTCTCCTTATTAATTAATTTATTAATTTATAAAATAAATAAATAACTCCCTCAAATTTATAAAAATATTAAAAAAAAAAACTCTTTACCATCAATTTATAAAAAAAAAAAAAAAAAAAAAAAAAAAATAAAAAAAAACAAAATTATTAAAAAAAATAAAATATAAAACTTAATTAATATTAATAAAAGAAATTTTAAATATTTTAAAATAATTTTGAAAAAAATAAATCTCTACTGTTCATTTCTAATATAGACAGTGAAAATGAAAATTAAAAAATATATATTTAAAATATAATTAAAAATAAAAAATATTAATAATTTTTTAATAAAATTTATTGTGCTATCAAATGTCATTATGCATTTTTTGAATTTCTATTATTGATACATCAACAATTTTTTAAATATGGATCCACTTTGACATAAAATATTTAGAAATACATAGTTTCATCTCTAATGCAATCATCTAAAACAAAACATGCATCTCACCTAATTATCTAAAACAAAATATGTATCTCACTTCTAATCAATCATTATAAAATATGTGACTAGGGATGACTATAGGTTGAGTGCGGATGGATTTACCTAATTGGAGCAAATTTGCCCAAACCCAACCCATTGTCATCCCTAGTCATATATTTTATAATGAATGATCAAAAATTCAATGGAATGCATATTTTGTTTTAGATAATTGCATTAGAGATAAAAATATTTATTTTTATATTCTTTATTTCAAAGTGGATCCATATTTAAAAAAAAAAAAAAAAATTATTGATGTGTCGTTAATAGAAACTTAAAATGCATAATAGTATTGCATATACTCTTAATAAGTTGGAAAAAAATAGAAATCTTATTCTAAATTTCTAAAGAGTTTTTCAATTGAAAAAATCATCTTTGTATTCTCTAATTTTATTTATTTATTTTTTGGCTACATCAATTCCATATTTAGGTCAAGTAACTGCATCGAATTGATTTTTGGATTATTTTCTGTCCATCCTGCATAGCAAAAAATTCAAGTCAAATAAATAATTACATTCGTGATGCCCTTATTTTATTTTTGGCTCCGTGGAATGCAACGATACTGAAATTAATTAAGGAGAAGAACTTAGCAGGGTAAAAAGCCTGTCAGAGGACCAGAAGCATTGAATTTATAGGTTTATTTTAAGTACAACAATATCATCATCTCCTACTTTTTCTTCTTTTTATTGGTGACAGGCACAATACATACCTTCAAAACATTTCTAGGAGTTTCCTCAGTCCTACACCATAATTTACTAACACAGGTTGAAAAAAAAAGGCCAATGTGAAAGGTTTTATTGGAGAAATTATACATAGAAATAGGTTAGGTTTCAATCAAGGAGAAGCTGGAGGACTTTTTCGGCCTTTACGAGGTGGCTTGTATGGACCTCGACGAGGTGGCCAGGGGTATGGATATTGAGGAGGTGGCGAGGGGTATGGAAATCCACGAGGTGGCGAGCGGTATGGAACTGGAACCTCTGGTATTGGTGGAGGCGTCATAGGAGTCTGGAAGGAGGCGTCATAGGAGTCCAAGGTGGTGTTGTAGGCGTCGTAGGAGTCCAAGGAAGTGATGGTGGTGTAGGCGTCGTAGGAGTCCAAGGAAATTGTGGTGTTGTAGGCGTCATCGGAGAGAAAGGAATGAATGGGTTTGGAGGGCATCCAGTGGGCGGTGGGCAAGTACCAGGTGGTTGCCAAGTACCGGGTGGTGGCCCAGTACAGGGCGGTGAGCAAGTACTGGGCGGTGGTGGCAGAAAAGGATTTGGAGGACAGCTTGGAGTTGGAAAAAATGTCTTTGGTGGCTTTGGTATTGTTGGGAAGAACGTACGAGGATGAGATACTTTTGGGTTTGGAGGGCAGCAAGTGGGCGGTGGGCAAGTACCGGGTGGTTGCCAAGTACCGGGTGGTGGCCCAGTACAGGGCGGTGAGCAAGTACTGGGCGGTGGTGGCAGAAAAGGATTTGGAGGACAGCTTGGAGTTGGAAAAAATGTCTTTGGTGGCTTTGGTATTGTTGGGAAGAACGTACGAGGATGAGATACTTTTCGGTCTGATAGTTGAGCTACTCTGGAAAGTTGATCAGGTTTTGTTTGTGTTGTTTTTCCTGGCATTGATGGAAGGTTTGGAAGGCCTGGAAGAGGTGGAAGAGGAGGTAGTTCTGGCAATGGTGGTAGTCCTGGTAGCAGAGGAAGTGAAGGAAGATTAGGCGTAGGTGGATCTTGAAGAGGAGGTGGGAAAGTGGGATTGCCAATGGGAGGAAATGATGGGACCTTGTTCACGTTATATTGTTTAGAATTTGCATGGCTTGATTTTTGGTTACACAGGTTGGGTTGGTTTAGTGGCCTGAAGGTGAAGAACCCAGCTGAGAAAATGTGAGTTCCTTCCTTTCTTGACTTCAAATGTAGTGAAGATGAAGTTGCTGTTGAGGCCACTGCACAGTTTGGCTCGCTGCTTTTGATCAGTTTCACTGAACATGTCTTGATTTTCTTCACGTGTTTGCTGACTGAGAACGGCAGAGGTATCTTGAACTCTCCATGGTCATCTGTTTTCACTTGTTGCTGAAAACTCGGTTTTGAAGTCCCATCTCTGCATTCCACAGCAACAGAAGCACCTGGAAACAATATTCAGCAGTTAAGATCACATGCAAACCTCTTCAACAGTTAAAACAACATCATCAAAACCAAATTACCTGAAATGAAGTGGCTGAACTTCGAAAATTCCTCCTGGAAACATGTATCACAGTAGACAGTACCAACAACAAGAGTAGATGGAGGCTTCTTCTGATCAAGTGTAATAGCCTCCAAATTATTAGTTGTATAACTGAGAAAAATTATTATGAAAAACCAAGACATTTTCATGTGTTCACTTTCACACAAACAGCCTAAGCTTTTTAAACTGAACAGGTTTCATTTATTGGTAGAGACAGGTTAGGGCTCTTAAAGTGATTCATGCAAAAGCCGGTCAACTGCAAACATCCAGCCTGTGAATTGTAGGTTTACTTGCAATCAAAGGCTCAAAAGGAAAGGTTTATATTGTTTTTGGTTCACATTTATTGAGTTTGTTCCCTTGTTGGTCTGTAATTACAAATGAGGATAATATTAGTTGAGTCCCTGTTGGTTCACGAGACTAGCATAGTACCCTTCAATTTCATGTGAGATATATCAGAGGGACTACACAGTACCCACTATTACGATAGCAAAATCTTACGAGAATAAAAGTTTAGTTTCCTTCGCTTTTGTAGTTTACGTCAAATAAAATAGAACAAGAAATATCTGCAAGATTTGTGTAGATTAAAAACGTAAATATATGACAAGATTGCAACAATTTTAATCTTCAATTTAATTTCTCACTAGTATTGACATGAACACCAAAAAGGAAAATTACAAGTAATTAAATTAAGATATGGGGTTTGTCCACGTATGAAAATTAGGAATTCAATTTCAAACGAATCGGATTGCTTGCATAACAAGAGATCTAGATTGTGTGCGCACGAGACATTTATAAGTTAAATGCTTTATTCAGATTTAGAAAATGATTACCAGTCACAATTTATAAGTTTGCAATCTTTTAACAGGTTTATCCTATCGTTGATTGAATGCATTTTTTTTTGCCTTTCATTTTAAATTATTTAGTGTACATATATGTATATATATATGTGTGTGTATATATATATATATATATATATATATATATATATATATACTGGATGACGCATTAGAATTACCATTTGATTTTGTACATGGTAAAAGTGATTATAGGCAGCTAAACTGATAGGGTACTCGGTTGGAACACTATAATCGATACAGATAGAAAAAACTCATCGAAGTCGCATGATCCTTCCAAGGTTTCTGTTCTCTTTCCCTTGCCATCAATTATTTGTCTTTGACAAATACACTCTATGTTGCACATTATCATGTCAACTTTAGATAGTGGCTGACTCAGAAATCTAGTTAATTAACGGAAGACACTTTTATATAGTAATTATAATATCAAAAAACTAAGCTATATGATTTTTTTTTTTTTAATGTTTACTTCAATTGCTAGAAGGACATTATATAAAATAAAATTAGTTAAAATATATAACTAGTAGAAGATATATAGTTTTACCCTTTATAAAATTGTAATTAAAATTTTTTATAAATAACATTTATGATAAAAGTATAAAAACAAAAGCATACCGATTATGAGTTAATAGTGTACTAATTCTATTTTTCTTAATGAGAGAAGTTCAAAATTCATATTACTAAAAAAGAAAAAAAAAAAACCTTAATTTGAAGATATATCTTCTCTATTATAGGAGTTCTTATTCATATTACGAATAAATATATATAATCAAACTATATACATTTATTGTGAAAGTTACTAATCAAGCTAAGTATATTATAGTCTTTTATCTAATAAATGTATGTGAATTTATAACAAAGTAAAATAAAACAAAAATTAGAGATAAAAATATTTACAGTTCATGCAAGTTTTTTTATTTGTGAATTTTATCATATAAAATAGTTTATGCAAAAGAAAAATAATTCACACATCAATAACAATTAGTTTAAAAGAAAAATAATTTATGTACCAATAATCATGAGTAAGCTAAGACCTATTAAGATTAAATGTTACACTATATGTTTTATTATCAATAGTTTGTGTAAATATGATATAGTTTACAATAAGAAAAATAGTTTGAAATGAGTATTAATAATTTATGAAGTCAAAATATTTCAAATTTGAAGATCAATTTGTAATAATAATATAGAAAATAACATGTTTTGATAAGGGTGGGAATTGGAAAAAAAATTTTTAAAAAAAGGAGAAGGGATTTGAAAAAAAAAAATAGAGAGAGAAGCATGAGAAGGGATTAAAAAGACGAGAGAGAGAGAGAGAGAGAGAGAGAAGCATGTGAACGTAAGGAATTAAACCCAGGTTCTTGAAGAAAGAATGAAAAAACTCATTCCATCAGGGCCATGTAGCATTTTATTTATTTATATGTTTAATGACTAAAAATAAGAAAAAACAATAGGTTTTGATGGGGGAAGGCATTGAATCTGGGACATGGTGGATAGAAATGGAAAAACACAAGTCTTTAACCATATATGTCGTTTCAAATTTGGGAGGACGTATAACATTTTATTTATATATTTAAACATTTAATGACTAATATCGTAAACTTAATCAATTTCTATAACATTTCAAGGGGGCACGTGACCCACTTGAACCTAAGGTAGGTCTGCTGCTGCTACCGGTGCTAGTTGATTCCAAGAGCCAAGCAAGTGCATACTTTATTCTTCTTTTTCTTTATCTAAGGATGGCAAGAACATCCAAGCATTATTATTTTGTTGATCATACCTAAGAAATAGGCTTATGCATAAGAGAATAACTTCCGTGTATTGATTGTGCTAAAAGAGGCACAATTTCATGCTCCTAATTTTTTTTTTTTATGATAAAAATTTAAGTAAATTACAAGTGTTTTTAATGTTTTTCTAGTTGTTTTATACAGATAAAAGTTTTGGAGAATTAGCAAGTTTTGGAAGCATTTTGGGAAAATTCGGAGAAGTTTCAAGCTTAAAGCAATCAGAACTCTGAGCATCGCTGATGTAATGCTAGTTGCATCCAACACGCCATCCAATAGCCTCCAACCAAAAACTATAGCAACTTACACCACTGGTTGCAGCAACTACATTCTTGAAAGCTTTGTAACTTACACCATTGGACGCAATTAGTACTTATAGTTGACTTATGTCTTTTTCAATTCTTTCTCATGCGGTAATTCGTGCCACCTATAAATACTACACTTTTACACCATTTTGAAGAGTGTTGGACCTTTAAGTAATGAAGGAGTATCAAGATATTACCAAGCTTTGTTTTTGGTAAAAGAGGAAAGGAGATTCAAGAATCTTGGCTAGTCAATCATGAAGATTCCATTTTGAGAGAGAAGCTTGCACTTCAAGAGGGAAGAAGTTATCTTTG